>JAPKLW010001166.1:187600-250090 GCA_026898455.1 Plectranthus barbatus | reverse complement strand
GCTGAGCAGAAACAATTTATCTGCTGAAGGTTGGTAGGGGCATATCCATCATTCGCCATTAGCTTAGCAGACTACATATAGTAACATCTTCCATAAACTGTTGAAAGTAAGAATGAGAATAGCATCTCATTCATCCGTAGCAATATCTAGTTCCATCATGCCCAATTTGATGCATAATTCTTTGAATCTTGCCTCTGCAAGGGGCTTAAGTGAAGATGTCTGCTATTTGATCCTCAGTGCATATTCGATGAATATCAATATCCTTCTTTTCTTGATGGTCACGGATAAAATGATGTCGGATGTCAATGTGTTTTGTCCTGGAATGATGTACTGGATTCTTTGTGATGCACATAGCACTATTGTTATCACAGTACATTGGTACGCATTCAGGAGAGATGTAATAATCTTGAAGTTGTTGTTGAATCCACAGAATTTGCTGACAGCAGCTAGCAGCCGCTACATACTCTACTTCGGTGGTTGAGGTTGCTACCGAGTGCTGCTTTTTGCTGAACCAGCTGATCAATTTATGACCAAGGAATTGACATGTACCACTGGTGTTTTTCCTGTCAATTTTGCATCCTCCAAAATCAGAATCTGAATAACCACTCAGGGCTAGACTGTCGGTTCTTGGATACCAAATTCCTAAGCCTTCTGTACACTTCAAATAACGAATAATTCGCCTCGCTGTGTCTAGATTGTTTTGTTCGGTTGGGATTGATATCTGGCACATAGTCCCACAGCATATGATATATCGGGTCTGCTGGCTATAAGATATAGCAGAGATCCGATGATTCCTCGATATAAGGTAGGATTCACTGCTTCTCCTTCCTTTTCTAGATCTGCCATACACGCATTGCTGATGGGGATCCTTAAGCTCTTGGATTTCTCTGGACAGTATTTAGCAATTAGATCTCGCGTGTATTTCTTTTGATGAATGAAAATTCCTTCATTTGATTGTTGAACTTGAAGTCCAAGAAAATAGGACATTCTTCCCATCATACTCATTTGAAAATTACTCATCATTAGCTTGGAGAATTTGTCACAGAGAGCTTGATTCTTCGAGCCAAAGATGATGTCATCAACGTAGATTTGCACAAGTAGAATACTTCCTTCGTCCTTAATGCGAAAGAGTGTTTGATGAATCCTTCCCTTTTTGAAGCCATTGTTGAGTAAAAACTTAGACAAAGTTCCATACCAAGCTCGAGGTGCTTGCTTCAGTCAATACAAGGCTTTCCTTAGTTTATAGACCTGATTTCCATTCTCAAAACCTGGAGGCTGCTCAACGTAGACCTCCTCCTTGAGTTCGCCATTAAGGAATGCACTTTTGACGTCCATTTGCATGACCGAGAATTTATGATGTGCTGCATAAGCAAGAAATAATATGATTGCTTCCAATCTGGCTACAGGAGCGAATGTCTCATCATAGTCGATGCCTTCCCACTGTTTGTATCCTTTGGCTACAAGGCGTGCTTTATTTCTTACCACCAAGCCTGATTCGTTCTTCTTGTTCTTGAATACCCATTTGGTGCCTATGACATTCTGATGTTTTGGTCTATCCACCAGATCCCATACATGGTTACGAGAGAATTCAGCAAGCTCCTCTTGCATAGCGTTTACCCAGTCTGGATCACGTAGTGCATCCTCAACTTTAGTTGGTTCTTCACTTGATAGATAGCATGAAAACATTGCATATCCTTGTCTGGTCAGAACGGGGTCATTGATATCTCCAAGAACATCTTCTAGTGGATGTGCACGCAGCCATGCTGGTCTGATTGGTTCTCCAGCAATTCTTTCTCCTCCGAGATTATTGGTATGTTCTACATTGTCCGCTTCATCCTCAGCATCTCGTGCGTTGTGAGTTTGATCTTCAGCATCAGAAATTTCTTCAGCAACCGGGACTTCTGCTATAGGAACATCATAGTCTGGACCTTCTCTTTCAGTGGGATTCTCAGCATTTGGTGTCTCATCAGCTGGTATCTCAGCAGCTCCTTTGCCAAGATCTTCAGCAGCATTGATTTCCTCAGCGACGGGGGTAGGGTTAGAAGTTTCCTCGTCTGAATCATCTAGCGGATTAAAGATATCCTTTTGGGGATTGGCCTCAGCATGATCATTAGCATCACTGGCCTGGTCCGCTGGACTCATCTGAATAGGATTACATTCATTCATAGACTTAGTCGGATCAAATCGTAAGTGTTCAAGGTAATTCAAGATCGATTGACCATTGACATCATTAGTCTCATGATTGTCATCCTTTGTCTCATTGATGGCTCTGCGCACTAAAGTAGATTCATAAAAAATAACATTGCATGTTATTTCCACAATTCCGGTAGTCTTATTTAACACTCTATAACCTTTGTGAGTGGGGTGACCGTATCCGAGAAGTACACCCTCATCCGACTTAGGCGAAAAAGTGTTAAGTTTTGACTTCCCGTTGTTATGGATATAACACGTTGCACCAAAAGCACGTAAATAATCTAAATTAGGCTTACGACCGTTATATACTTCATAGGGAGTTTTGTTGAATCGGCTGTTGATAGAGCTCCTGTTCTGCGTATAGCAGGCAGTCATCAATGCTTCGCCCCAAAATTTAGCAGGTAGGTTGGCATCGGCTAGCATAGATCGCACTGCTTCTTTCAAGGTTCAATTCCTCCTTTCTGCTAGACCGTTCTGCTGTGGGGTCCTAGCAATGGATATCTCATGATTTATACCAGCTTCTGCGCAAAAGTCCATGAGAATGTTGTTGCAGAATTCTGTTCCATTGTCAGATCAAATCCTCTTCACCGTAACTTCTTTACTATTCTGCTCCTTGAGGATTAACTCGGGTAGAGTGATCTTAACCTCATCTTTGGTTTTCAGTAAGCGAACCCATGTATACCCGGAATAGTCATCAACTACCACAAGAGTATATATCTTTTTACTTACAGAGGGTGGAGTGACTGGTCCGAATAGATCCATATGTAATAATTCTAGGATTCTGCTTGAGGTGTTCTTTTCTGGGTTGGAATGAAATGAGGCTTTGGTCTGCTTTCCTTGTTGGCATGCCTTGCATATGCCTTCCTTACGAAATGTGATGTTTTGAGGTAAACCAGTGATAAGCTCATTTCTAGCAATATGATTGATGGTTTTGAAATTTAAATGATTTAACCTCTTATTCCATAACCAAGTGTTTACCTCTTGGTTTAGTGCTAGAAAGCATGAGTGTTGTTGACCACTTTGCCAATCAACCACATAAAGTCCACCTTTCCGAATTCCTCGAAGCTTTACTTCTCCTGTTACATTATCAACTATAGAACATCCCGAATGAATGAAAGATATTGTGTACCCGTTTTCGCATAGTTGGCTTATGCTTAGCAGGTTGTGTTTGAGATTGGATACGAGAGCAACATTAATAATTCTTAGTCCGTTCCGCTCTATGCATCCTCTGCCAAGTACACTTCCTTTGCTGTTGTCTCCAAGCACCACAGATGGGCCATATGATTTTTGAATATTCGAGAATAATTCTTCGTCTCCCGTCATATGCGCAAAACAACCACTGTCTAGGATCCACTCATTTGACATGCCTGATGTCTTCGCACTTGAATCCTGGTCCTGCAAGAACAATTAAGTTGATTTAGGTCCCCGTTTCGAGTCGGGTCCTGGAGGATTAGCTTGAGTCATTGTTCCTTTTGGAACCCACATTTTGATAATCTTCAAAGATTTTTCTTCGAGATTTATTTTGCTAACTTTCTCAACTTTTTGATGTGCATGTGTATGTGGTTGTGCGTTGTGCTCCTTTCCCTTCATCGTCCTTTGATGATACATATATCTGGACTCGGGTCTCACATAGGTGTTTCTCCTATGCGGTATGTAATGATAGTATTGGGGTTTCATTGAATGACCCTCAATGTGTCTTTCCCTCATCATGGCTTCTCCCCAAAATCTTTTTCCAAGGTGGGTCTCGGTCATCATGGTCCTCACTACTTCTATGAGTGTTCTATTCCTCCGCTCAGCAAGGCCATTTTGTCGAGGAGTTATTGGAGTAGACTTCTCATGCCCAATTCCAATTTCAGCACAGAAGTCCATGAGGGGTCCATTGCAAAATTTTGTTCCATTGTCAGACCTTATCCTCTTAACTATTACCCTTTTTTCATTCTGAAGACGGGTAATCAGTTTTGGCAACTGAATTTTGACTTCGTCCTTGGACTTGAGCAGCACCACCCACGTAAATCTTTAGTAGTCATCGACAACTACTAATGTATACTTTCTTCCTCCAATTATGGGCGGAGTAACTGGACCAAACAAATCCATGTGGAACAGTTCCAAGATCTGATCTGTGCTTGCTATAACTGGCCTGTTCTTGAACGAGGCTCTTGTCTGTTTCTCGAGCTGGCAAGCTTTACAGACTCATTCCTTATAGAACTTCTTCTGTAGCAGTCCTTCAACTAAATTACATTTTGCCCAATGTCTGATCGAGTTGAAGTTCAAATGACTTAATCTTTTGTGCCACAACCAGTTTACTCCATCAGAGGAAATGTGCGCCAGAAGGCAGGTTCCTTCTTCTCCACTGGACCAGTCTACAACGTAAAGACCTCCTTTTTTGATTCCTCTGATCTTGGTCTCGTTGGTCAGCTTGTCTATGATGTGGCACTCTGATTCTTCAAAACTGACAATGTAGCCACTCTCGCTCAACTGGCTTATGCTAAGAGGATTGTGCTTCAGGTTGGTGACTAAGGATACAATTTGAATGATGATTCTATTGTGCTCCACGCATCCTTTTCCAACTACTCGACCCTAGGCCTTGTTCCCAAAAGTGACAGATGGTCCTCTGCACATCACAAGATTCTTGAGAAGATCCATCTCTCCTATCATGTGTGCTGAGCACCCGCTAATCCAAGATCCATGATCTTGCTTTCTTCTGAGAACTTTGTCCCTGCAAGAGAGAAAATTTCAGTTAGGTCCCCATATCCTTTTGGGTCCTGCAAAGTCAGTTTTCTGGATCCATCCTTTTGGTATCCAGATTTGTTTCACTGTTACAGTTCGTGAAACTGAATTACTCTTTAGTGATTGGTTAACCATCCTTCCATAGTAATGTAAGCTATTTGAATGCATGTTAGGAAAGGTTGTGGTGTGTGAACTCTTTCTGAAACTATTGTCTGGAAAGAGTCTTGAGAACCAGTTCCCGGGTGTTTAGCCATCACAGTCTTAGAATGATAAAACTGTCTCAACTCAGACCTCGAATTGGTGTTCCTCCTATTCGGATAGCTGTTATAACAGAACTGACTTCCTTGCAACCTTTACATGTTGCTCAGTCGTTCTTGTTGGTAAAACTGGATTCCTTGCATGTGGAACATTACGCTTGTCCAGTTTAGAAGGAAAGTCAATTTTCCTCTCAACAGTTGGTTTGTACAGTTTATGAACTGTGTGACTCCCTATCGAGGTGCCAGTTTAGGGTAAGTTTTTTACCAACATTTGGTCTTTTCTTTTTGCTTAACTGGCTCTCTAGATATGACTTTCCCTTTTTCCAACACTATGCCTGACTTAGTCTTGGCTTTGGCAGAGCCCAAAGATGCTACTTAGTCCTAGAAGTGGATGCATCTTCGCTCAAGACTTTTTCATTTTGATGCTCCAAAAATCCAATTCCGTATTTATCAGATGATTGTTTTTTAGCACTCAAAATTTCTTCTAATTTTCTTGAGCTCTTTTTGAAAGCACATTCGCATTTGACAGGCTCAATGTTCTTCAAGGAATCACATTCTTTTGAAATATAATCTTTAAGGAGTTTTGAATGTTCTTCCTTGAGTTTTTCAAAATCCTCACTGATTGACCTCGTCTTTGCGACTTCATCGGTCAAAACTGAAATCTCTAATTTCAGTGAGGCATTTTCACTAACTAATGCATTTTTAATCTCCTGAAATTTTTCTATCTCTATAATAATGTTTTCAAGTGAAACATCTTCTGAATTTGAGCGACAAAATTCAGAGTCTTCTTCAAAGCATGTAGATGCAAGAGATGAGGGTATATGAGTTGTTACCACTATTTCGCAGTTTGAAGTGTTGTCTTCTTCGTCGGTAACATCTCCATCAATAGATGTCATAAAGGCAAGGAGTGCTTCCTCATCAATCTCATCATCAGACGTGAAATATCCATCATCATGGTCTATCATGTCTGGCACTTCAGTTCTCGTGAGCATAGCTTGGGCCACAGTTTTAGATGCTCTCCTTTCAAACACCTTCTTCAGTCTGTCTCTCTCCTCCTGAGAAACTAGAGGACATTTGTACTTCAAGTGATCTGGAGAGTTGCATTTGTAGCACCTGCGTGGCTCTCTCTTTGTGAACCGTTGCTCACTGGACTGAGCTTCCTTCCCTTTTCCATTAGCTTTCTCGAGAAGTACGGTCAGGTTCCTCATATGTTCCTCCAGTTTGGCAACTGACAGGTCAATTTTCTTCTTCTGAGCTGAGGTGGAGGTATCCTTTGCTGGTGGGGAATGGTAGTCAGTTTTCTCAAACTGAATTGGCTTCTTTTGTCGTGCTTTGAAGTCTCTCTTTACGAAGAATGCAGCATCATCATTTGCTGCTGAGTTAGGAGTTCTAATTGCTTCATTCCTGTTCACCATTTGAATATCTCATTCATGGGCTTAAAGTTCGGCGAACAGTTCTTTGGTGGACATCTTCGAGAGATCCATGGTCTTTAAGCTGGTGGTTTTGACAAACCAATCTTCTTTCGGCATTCTTGAAAGAATTTTAGCATTCATGTCAGCCGCACTTTCTTCTTTTCCAAGATTTTTCAACTCGCTGACAATAGCGTTGAACCTTGCTTCCATTGATTTGATCGATTCGCCAGGCAGCATCTGGAAGGATTCGTATTTGTCAACGCACATTTGTTTCTTATTGTGCTTCATTGCTTCAATTTCCTTCGTGAGGTCATTTATCCAGTCCCTTAATTCTTTGGCACTGTTGTTCTCTATGGCTTCGTCCATGAGAGATTCTGGGAGAGATCGCATTATCATCTCTTGTGCGATGGGATCAAGCTGATGACGCTTCTTATCTTCAAGTATCCATTCTTCCAGTGGCTTATCTATCATTTGGACACCACCACCTTGGCCATCTTGTCCTGCGAGCTGGATGTTAACCTTCTGAGTCTTCAGAGGTCCATGCTTCAAAACTTCATCCATCTCTGGATGTTGAGCTCTCAGTTGGATGAGACATATCTTCTTCAATACCTCGAACTTCTCTGGGTTGTACTTGCGAAGGCTTGGATAATTCATCTTTATCTTAAGATAATCTGCTCGCCAATCACACTTAACAAACAAGTAAGAGTGCAAGGAAATATGGATCCGATCTTGAGCGAATCAAAACGGGACGGTCTAGAAGATCGACCTGCTCTGATACCACTTGTTGGTCCCAGATCAGAGTACTAAATAATATGCAGCGGAAGTATAGGAACAGTTATTTGCACTCTTAATGTCGGCAGATCAGTTTGAAACTGGAGACTCAGTTTTAATCAATAGTTTAAAAAACTAAGTTTGTGTTAGCCAGCAGTTTTAGGTACTTAGTTTACAGTTATATCAAGTCAACAGTTATACGATTCAACACATTTAGAGAAGTGTTGAAGGTTTCAAAACACAATTGAAAACTGTATGGTGTGTAAGTAAATAAAACTGTAAATGAGGCAGGATATTTATAGTGGTTTGGAGCCTTAAGTCCTACGTCCACTATTTGGAAATTAATTCAGTAATTCACTAAGTAATGAAGATACAATCCTCACGATCTATAGCCAAGTGCTGTGAAAACCATCGTCTACACCAGAATGGATCACTCGCCCAGGTAGTTGATCTTCACACCTTCTTCAGTTCCTCAAAGCCAGGTGGCACCTTGAAGTCTTCTCAGAACTGGCAGCCATCGGAAATGGATTGAAAATAAACCTCCCTTCTCCTTCTCCGATGGGTGGATGGTTGAGTTCTTCCCAGAACGTACGTTGGTTGGAAAAAGCACTTAAGAACCTTCTTCTCCTTAGAGAATCAGGTTGATGTGTTCTTACTTGAAAAGTAAGAACGCCAAGAAAGTAGACTAAGTTGATAGAATTAATCCTCGTGTACACAAAGGTCACACGGTGAATCTCTGAAGATTCCTTAAGCAATAATGCCTCGTGTTCAATAAATGAACCACAGAGTTAATGCCTTCTCGCTAGAGAGCTTTTAATGCTTTGAGCTTTGAATTCGGTAAAGTGACGGCAAGGTTTATGAGTGTTCAGATTCTCTTTTTTTATTTATCTCTCTGGTCTCTGCTATTTATAATTGAATCTACAGTAAATAGCCGGTAGAGACATTTTGAAGGATGTCCAATCAGTGTCCATCCTTTTCTGTAAAGTATACCTGCTCCTCTGCCTTATCTGAATCACTCACATGCTTTTTGCAGGAGCAGTTTGTACTTATTGTGACAGACTCGAACAACGTTTTACTCCAGTCATAATTGAGTGTATCTTCGTTCCTTATCATTGAATCTTTAATGCTCTTTAATGATTGTTCTGCATCTTGCTTTTCATGTGTTTCTTTGACGTGAAATTGTCCTGGTCTGAAACTGTGAGCACCTCTCGACAGTTTCTTTATAAAAACTGTGTCCATAGTTTTCTTTGCTATACAACCCTTGATAGTTTAAAAACTGTCTGCACAGTTTTTCTCGTCCAATACTCTACACAGCTTTCTCGTCTGGACGGGTTCCACTTCAAAAACTGTTCCATAGTTTTTGATAGTTTTCTTCTCCTAGACTATTACAACTCGATAATCCTATACAAGGATTACATGAGGTAATAACTCTAAGGCCTAAACTTTGGTACACAGTTTTAACACATCAAAACATCAAATTAAAGGTGGGATTTCTACATCCATACGTAACATAGCACTTCTTGTGATTTTCAGTAAATTGGACATTTGTTGATTTCTTTATTGTGATCAAGGTATTTTAATGAGATTATTTGAATACCTTTGTAGTTTCCCCCTCTTTCCCTTCCACCTAGCACTTCTGGTGATTTCAGTAAATTGGAGTTAAACGAGAAGCATATTAAGGTATTGCTCGCTACGGTAAAGTAAATAATCTGTGTTGAGTTGAGTGTTTTTCTTAGAAAAGAAGTGATCGAAAATTTGAAACATTTATTGAAGAATCCTATCTTGAGGGTAAATAAAGTAAATGATTTCTTTTGGGTTGAGAGTTTTTTAAGAAAAGAAGTGATTGAAAATTTGAAGAATTTATTGAAGAATCCTATGGTGAGGGTAAAAAAAATAACTCTTAATATTTAAAATTGCCCTTTTTTATAAAACATGTAATGAAAATGCCCTCTTTTATAAATATGTTTAAGAAATTCCCCAAAGTACCTTTATGACATGTTTTTGTGATTAACAATCTAATCAAATAATTATTTGGGTGATGATGTTGAAATAATTAGATAAATTGATGTATTAATATTTGATTGGGTTTGAAAAAAGATATAAATAAAGAAGAGAATTGGTGCCGACCGATTCACAGGTGTGCCGACCGGTCAGCACCGATGACAACCGGTCTGAACCAGTGGTCCCGACTCTAAGTAATTTTTTTTTAAAAAAATTGATACCGATCGGTCAACATGCGGTGATGACCGGTCTGACCAAAAACCCTTTTTTAAAGATGATGCCGACCGGTCATGCGTGCGGTGATGACCGGTCTGAACCGGTTGGCATCCTCTGTCCCTATATTTTTTTTTTAATTTGGATTTTTTTTGTTTTATTGTATGAGTGTATTTTTCAACAATAATTTATGGCATTTTCTTATTTTTCATTTGATAATGTTGTGTTTGATGACTTGTTACTATCAATGAATAGTGTTAGCAGGCATGCTGCAAGGTAATTCAGGCATTTTTTTTACTAAATGAATGATCATTGAATTCACTTTTTGAAAAATACAGTGAAATTCTCATGAACACTGAATTCACTCGTTGAGAAATACAGTAAATTCAAATTAATCGTACGTAGAATTGACGTTACTTCACTGCACTACACTTCACTAATCAATTCAATCAATTTATTTTTGGAGACTTTGAAATCATTCATTGAATATATACCTAACTCTTTACTTTATATACTTATATTCATGTCCAAAATTGCATTCACCGTAGAAACCAAAAAAATTCTCTCATCATTTTGCCATTCGCTCTTTCTCTCTCTCCCTTTCAACCCATTTTCAAGCATTTCAAATGGAGAATTGGTGCAACCTATTTTTGCACTATAATGGGCATTTCGATCATTCGTGGCACTATATTGGCGGGCAAGAACGATTGATTTACCTATCAACGACTAATATATCAGTAGCTGCATTGAGAAGCGGCATTTCGATGATTCTTGATGCAGAAGATATTGGAGGTGAGTACAATATCTATTTTACATCTCAAACTCAAAGCGGAAGAAATGGAGCATCATTGCTGACAGAGAATGCGGAGATGCAACGACTTCTCAGTTTTTACTCAGAGTCTGATATTTATATTATTATGAATCCTACAATCAACACTGGTGTTGGGACTTCTCAGCGGGAGCCATCCCCCTACATCCCGTTCGTATCCTCAGTCAGCCTCCACCATATGCTCGTTACAATCCAACTGAATCATAACTTCAAAGATTTGCATCTTCTATGCATTTTGATATAGATTCTGAAGGTGGAAGTGGGGGTTCACGTATTCCTGACTTGAATGATGAGCTTCATGAACTTCATAACGATGATGAGGAGGTTGACTTCAATCCTGAATACCACACACGAACTGATGGTGGTGTGGTGGAAGAGGAAGCAGACGAAGAGGCCGATCTAGATTCAATTTCATCCAGATCTGATTCTGATAATATAGGTGAAAATTTCTTGATGGGTTGCACAGTTGCAAAATTTTCTGCATGGATCAGATCAGCGGGAGGTATTAGTGCTTTTATTTCAAATCTTATGCCCACTAACTCTCTACTAGAAGGCAGTCCAATACAAGGTGATATGAATAATTGGCTAGTCCCAATAATGCTAGTGGATACGACCGAGGCACCTGTTGTGAGAGATGTGGCATCCATACTTGATCAGGAATTAAGTTTGGGTGTCATGTTCTGGAAGAAAGATGATTTGCTGATTGTTGTTGGTTTGTGGCATATGGAGCATCGTCAAGAGTTTAAAGTGAAGAAGTCTGATAGCATCCGTGTCGATTACATTTGCAAATCAAATGAGAATTGTTCATTTCATATATGTGCGAGGTGCAAGGATGGTTGTTGGATTATCCATCACTTTTAATAAAATCATAATTGTATGTTGAATCTTGCGGGCATTGGATCCAAAAATGTCCGTTCAAAAGTAGTGGCTGCGTATTTTGCTCGAAGGATGCGTCGCCAGGGTCAAATCATCAAACCAAAAGCAATAATGGCCGAACTTCAACGAACTTTTGGGATTCAGGCGAGTTATGTTGTTGCACTGCGATCCAGAAATGCAGCCATTTCCCTGATGTATGGCAGCATAGCGGATTCTTATAAGCTCTTGCCTAGATATCTTGAGGTGCTTTGGGAGTACAATCCTGGCATGGTGACAGATCTAGATATCACACCAGATGGAACATTCCGACATTGTTTTGTTGCACTCG
Organism: Plectranthus barbatus; assembly: GCA_026898455.1. Classification (NCBI taxonomy): domain Eukaryota; kingdom Viridiplantae; phylum Streptophyta; class Magnoliopsida; order Lamiales; family Lamiaceae; genus Plectranthus; species Plectranthus barbatus. The sequence continues at coordinate 238,483 of JAPKLW010001166.1, read as the reverse complement.
GTGTGTCCAGGTTAGCTTTCAACAACAATTCGTTAAGACAAGTCAATGTCATTGATGTCACACACTTGAAGGGCAGAAGCAAAGGCATCTTATCGGTTGTTGTTACGAAAGATGGCACTGAAAATGTTTTTCCACTTGCTATTGGTGTTGGGCCAATCAAAAACGATGAGACTTGGACTTGGTTTCTCTCTAGATTGAGGATGTGCTTTGTAATCAGCGAACAATTGTTAATTGTTTCAGATCAGCGCATTAGCATCGGCAATGTAGTCAAATTCAATGTATTTTTTGCCAATACTCGTCTGCTCTCAAATAAGTAATCATATTGTTTGTCATCTTTCTCAATTCTACAAAAACATCTTGCAAAACCCTTGGGCGGTTAGCATCATCATAGGGATAAGCCATGGCGGCAGTCCAAGTTTGGATGTTCATATGCACGGTATACCAAACGCCCTGAACAAAACTAGGTACAATGAACTACAAAGCAAAAGTAAATACATTAATAATTTATGCATAAAGACAATATTCAAATAGATAATAGAAAACTAACAGTATCAGCCTTGAACCAATCTTTAGTTGTAATGCAATCAGTACCATTGATGATTTTCAATAGAGCAGCTGATTCCTGAGGCCTCGGGCCCTGTCTACTTCTCCAATAATCTCTTTTCATTAATTCCAACAAATATTAAAGTCGAAGAATGTCAATATAAATGATGTTCGAAATTAGATAATTAGAATTACAAAAATATTTACGAAGAATTGAGGCTGAAGAATCCAAACCCTGTGATCAATCTGGTAGAAACTCCTCTGCAGTGACTGGATGTAGCAATCAATCACCTCCATAGATAATGGCTCTGTCATATTCTCTATAAAAGTGAAAAAAGCTTGTGGCCACTTTGTATTATCGTTAAAAGATTTCCGGATAATTCCTTCACCCAGGCGTCTATACGCATCATAGTTATCCTCTAACGTGTAACTGATTCCCATCGGTCATCCATCATCGCCCTAAATATGAAAAGAACATTAAACAGCATATGCTTAAATTAAAGAAATGTTAATACGTTACATCAAATACCTCCAATACAATATCGCATGCAAGCATATAGGTGACCTGGCTTGAAGAAGGATGATCCATGTCAGTGTGTGCTGGCGAGACTGGCGGTCTATACTGCATCTCCTTTCAGTAGACCGACGACCGGTACTCCGTGTCCTCTCAGTAGACCGACGAGACACACTCAGTCGTAGCTCGGTCCCAATATGAAAATGCTCCGGTCTAACTAAATCATCATCTCTACAGACCTCTCGGTCTACAGATGTGCTAGGTCTAGCAGAGTTGTGGGAAGTACTAGGCCTCTGCTCTGGGCTATCTATATGTATCCCTCGCCCAACTGACCTCTATCTAGCATCAGTGTTGGTCCCTGATCAAAGTTATGATATATGCAACGAAAGTATTAATGTTTATCATGCACGTGCCCTGCTAAGGTCTCGACTTAGCAAGTGTTTATCTAAAAGTTTAAGCTCGTGTAAGTGTTATTATGATTGCAGTTTATACTACAACACTTGGTGTGTTGAGTTTCAAATGATTAAACCAGTAAGCAAATTAGCGTAGCAAAGCAGTAAATGACACAAGGATTTCTATATTGGTTCGAACAATTGTTCTACGTCCACTCTCCAGTCCTGTGACTGAAGATTTCACTAGAAGAATGAGTACAAGGTCAGGCCTGATCTCCAACATTGAGCAGCTCCTCCGTCTGGTCAGTTCGCACCTTCAAGCACCTCGATCTCCAATCTTCAACCAGTGTCGCTCCTTAGAGTGAGGACAAACCTCCCTTCTCCTCGGACATCGACTGATGGGAGTTTTATAGTTCTTCCCGGAACCTATCCTTGTGTTTGCGTAGCCCGTACGAATCACTCTTGCTCTGCAATAGTGACTGCTAGATTCATTCTAGAATAGAGAGAATCCCAATGTTACCTTTGAAGATGAATCTTCACAAGTCTTCGAGCTTCTATTATGAAAGCTTGCGAAAAGCTTCAATTAAGAACTTAGCTCGGATGAGTTCATGTGATAGAGAGAATTGATTTGATCTCTTTTGTTATCTCTTGTATGTACGAAGTCGCGAACCTTTGAGTCAAGTAAGGATGACACCTATTTATAGGTGAGGATTCAAACAGCCATTTGAATTTTATCCGTTAGACTCAAAGGGAATGCTCGCCTATCTGCATGCTTCCTTTTTCTGTGGTGGACAGAGACTCTTCAAGTCCCTTTGTCTCTGATTGGCGTAGCATCTATCTTTAGCCGTCTCTTGTCAGAACGGATCATTTATTCTTCATGATGATTATTCCATCCTTTTGGTTGGTTGGTTCTTCTCGTAACTTGTAATCCGTCTGATATTTGGCTTTAAGATCTATTGCTTGATTGTTGATTGCTGATTGTCGTCTGCTGACTACTGTTATGTGTCGGATGTCTCCATATATTGCTGGATTTCCTTCTTTAGCATTCTTGTTGCTTCCTTCGCATTGTTGGTTGTTCTGATCTTACGAAATCTTCAGCAATTGGATGAGTTTGCTTACTCCTTCAGCAAACTTGCATCTTTCTTTTTTCCTAATCTATTACAACTCGAGTATGAATTCCTATACAGGACTTTTACAATTGACTCGATACTAAATTGCTATAGCTTTGATCAACCAAAACATATCAAACTATGATAATGAATTGGTTTACAGCAGAAGGATCTAACAATATTCCTAACAATTTCCCCCTTTTTGGTGTGATCAAAGCCACTCCTTTAATCTTTAATTCTTGACTGATCATGGGAAAGCTGATTACTGAAATTACAAAAAAAAAATTCTATCAATTCTATTCTCAGTATTTCAACTCCCGTGGACTCAGCATGTTCCCAAATATTCCACCTTAACATGTCAAGGGTACTGCTCGATAAACAAATTAATCAGGTAAATAGCTTCAATATTACATTGACAAGTACATAGAGCATATTTACGCATAGTATCATCAAGCAATCACAGGAACATTTCACACGCATCACATTTCACGCAGTTTGCTAATTACACCAAGTGTGTAATTTCAGCTAATTCACTTAGATCAGCGTTGGACAATGAGATGTTGTCTTCAACCTGGGTTAGTTTTTATTGATAATAATATAATCTTCAGTACAGTCACATAACCCAAATTGAAATGGTCAGGTTGTTCAAATACTAGGAGATGTATAGTTTGGAGAGATATTACTTCTTTGTCGTCGAAGAATCTGAATCAGCAGCATTCTTGGTACTTAAGGAACCTGCAGTGAGCTTCTTCATTTTGCTGAGAGTCTATGTTGTTTTCTTCATGAAGTTGTCCACACGAGCTTCTCGTTCTTGTCTTTTGATTCTTTCCTTTTCTTCAATTCCTCTCTGTTCATCTCTCTCTTCCTCTTCACGTTGTCTCCTTAGGTTTTCTTCCTGTAGTCTTCTCGCTTCCAATCGAATGAATCCTTTCTTCTTGCTCCATTCTTCTTTCTTCTTCAACTAACCTCTTCTCTTCCCCCTCTTTGATCGCAGCAAAAATTCTAATGGAGAAGGTCTCGAATTTTTCGAGTTGGATGGCAAGAATCTTGTCTTTGGCTTCAGATACTTTGGTAGAAATTTCCTTTTGCATGATTGGTATCATTTGCTCTCCGATACTTCATCCCATCATCGTATGAATATAGTGCTGGAGGTCTCTCTGATAGGTGCTGGTATTCACAGGCTCAATTGCCATGAATGTAGAGTCCTCAGCAGGTACAATTTGATTTTCAGCGGTAGACATGAGAGTTGTAGTTGCCAATCTTGCAGTTGAAGTGGATGGTTGATCAGCTGGGGCCATTACAGAGTGTGTGATTTCCCTTCCTTCTTCTTCTACAGTAGGATTCTGTTCGGATGACCTTAAGTCTTGTACTCTAAAGGGCTTGTTGGTGAGTTGGTTGAGAATTTTCTCCTTGAATTCCAACATCTTCATCCTATCTTCTTCTTTCTTTCTTGCAGCTTGTTCTTCAGCTAACTTCTTCTTCAGTTCTCCCTGATGTTCGTCGGTGGTTGTTGTTTTCTGGTTGGCGGTATGTAGTAGGAGTGGATCAATTCTTCACCTCGACAGCATTTTCCTTCTGGTACAATTCCTTCAAGAAAATGGCTTATCTTCAATCCAAAGCCTACGTCTTGAGTGAACGTGTGATCCTTCTTCACACTCTTGTTCTTGTAGACATGTGCTAGCCATTTGGTGTAGATGAACTTTGACCAATTTCCACGCACTTGATCATCAATGGCCATCATAAAAGCAAACTTCTTAGTACTTAACTCAGAAAGTGAGCCCACTTCGTCCACTACCATCCTTATAACTACTTGTGCTAGACTTCTCATGGGTTCTGCTAGAGATTTCAGAGGTGCTGCTACTTTCCATGATTCGGTATACGAATCTGACTTCCATGTCAGCCATCTTTTCTTCATCTCAGCTTCGTCATTAATTTTGTAGTTGGCTGCATCTTCACCATTGTTGCGGAGTCTGTATGTCTTTTCCAAAACTTCTATGCTTACTGTGATTTTGATACCCAAGACACTTGTGGTGAAGGATTTCTCCTCTTTATCAACAATTACACGCGCGAAGAATTCTGCAACTATGTGTGGATGAAATTTCTTCGGTTCTGCAAATAGGTATCTCAATAGGTTCTCTCGGTCAAAATTACCAATGAGGTATTCACACTAGTGCTTCCAGAACAATGGCTCGTAAAGTATTTTGTCCTTCTTGATTTGAGCGGCCCTTTTCTGTTCATGAGTAAGTTCACCTGGCGATTTTCCATGGCTTATGGTGATTAGCCGGTAGTATGAAATTGATTCATTGATGTCCTCCAATCTGTAGATGCCTGTGAATGTTGGCTGGAACTATTCTGGTTCCTCAGGCATGTTGGTGTTTCCGGATGATTCGGCAGGGGGACTGGTGTGATTGGAAGATTCCGCCATTGATGTATTCTTCTGAAGGCTTCAAAATGTGAAGAAGAATTTTGAATCAGACGGTATGAAGGTATTAGGTTTAGAATTTCCAAACAAAATTTATTTTATAGAACCGGCTTCTACTGTGAGTGGTTGGATCGCCTCTTCTGATATGGGTGAATCTACGGTTGGGAAGTTGTGACGGTTTACCTTATGTTCCCTTTCCGTTGGAACCGTGACTGTGATTGACGTGTCATCTTTGCTTTCGTCGCCGCCCTGTGCAGGAGTTACTTTGTAATGAAAGCGAACTCTGCAGTTTCTTCATCATTAGATTATCCCGTCTTTCGAGATATATTTGATTCAACAATCTCCTTCTTGCTAGTCAACATTCACGAATGCATGTGTTGAGTACTTAGCATTGTGAAAGGCTTAAGCTGAGAGCTTGTACTCAGCATACGATTGTATCTTGTAATGTCATGTATCACCTATTTTGCTGAGGGTCTGGACTCAGCATTCTCTTTTGCTTCGAGGTGTATGACATAATTCTGGACCTAATTTGCTGAGAGCTTGGACTCAGCATTGTCATAAAAAAAAATTTAAGCAATCTTCCGAACTTTGCTGAGAGCTCGTTCTTAGCTCTTAAGGATTTTACTGATAGCTTGGACTCAGTAAACAAAAAATAGACTCCTCTGATCATTGATCCATGTAAACACAAGAGTCTTCTTTACTGAGATCTTGGACTCGGTAAACTTTTTCCAGTTTGTCCGCTATTCTAAAATAGAATTCATCATCAATCAACTAAGAGCTTGGACTCAGTAAACACCGGATATCTGCTGAAAGCTTGGATTCAGCAGTTCTTCTGGACTCTCAAAATTCAATGAACTTCTCAAGTTGAAGAGTCCTTTTACTGAGAGCTCATCCTCAGTATTTGTCGAGAATCTGCTGAGAGCTTGGACTCAACAGTCAGCAGAGAGTGATTTGCTTGAATTTATTCACCCTTTCACCATTCAAGCACTCTGCTTCCGACGAGGTTGGGAAGACCTTTGAGAGATTCCTGTCATTTGATTTTCCTTTCCATTTCTTCAATTTTTTTATGGAAAATCATATATAATTTTTGATAGGTTTCTTTACACAAGTGTAATGATCTAGCATTTTGAATTAGGTGATTTATATTGTTTGAGACAACATACTATTGTTCCAAAGCGAGCAATTTATTGATATCAATAATTTACAAGAGTTGCACTTCGCAAAGTATAATACTACAAGTTTACAATGATCAATTTGTCTTCAGACTGCTCCAATAATGCCTTTGCTAGATCTACTCCTTCTTGGTCTTTTCTCGAGCTCATTGCTGCAAGCCGCCTTGCTTCCGCCGCAATGTGTTGTGAGTTATCCACGGGAAACTCTTCATCTACATGCTCCCTGTGGATAATTCTTCTTTATTTTGTAGAAGTCTGCCTGAGCTATAAGGAAACGTCTGATTACCAACAGATCTCATTGTCTGCTCAGATCAAATTTTAATCTATGTGCGTACTTCAAATCTTCTAGCTTTGAATGCCATGTTGTTCTGAAGGACAGCACCATTCACGAGCTTCTCTTAGCTCATCATATTTCAAGTAGATGAACCTTGTTGCATCTACTCTATCTGAGAGCCTTCCCATGATCTCTTCCTCTTTTTCGTAGCTATGAAGCTTGATCCTGGAAGAAGAGATGGGAAGAACCTAAATGGGCCCTTGATAACCTTGATTGACTGGAACCAAGAGGGCTTTCCCATTCCTTGTGACTAAGGAATATCCATCTTCAGACCCACCTAACAAATTTTTATCTCACCAACGAGAAAATTGTCATTGCCTGACAGAATGGACCACCTATCTTTGTTCGGTTCTAATATGAGAAGACTCATCGTCCAAGGTGAACCGAGAATTGAGAGAATCTTTTTAGATGTGATCTCTGTGAAGATTACGACCCTTCCTCTCAATTTGGAGATTTCCAAGTCTTGTTGCTCAAACCCATTCTGGAGGTATTTTGGTGAAATGGTAAAGGATGACATTTTGATTTCTTCGAGCAAGGTTTCTGGAAAGAAGGGAATGAAGGCAAAAGATAGATCTAGGGTTTCAAGGTTTTGAGATATGGATTTCCAGAGGAAAATATCTTCACTTAAATAGACGCAACCTTTCCTAGAGACTCGATCTTCTAATTACTTTGTCTACCTAGGGAACTGACGATTTTGCAATAGCCTTTCCACGTGGCGGCTATTTTGAGAACTGAATCGTCTCGAGCCTTTGAACGAAATATTCGGTAATGATAGCAAATATGTATCATCGCTTTGTCACTGATGATGATATTAATTGATACGTTGGTTCAGTATCCCGATATTTATTCCCATATCTGATCAATTTCCCAAGATTGATTCAGAATTATATTTGTTCAGCAGTCTTTTATCTTTTGCTGAGAGCTGGGTCTCAGCAATCACATGACTTATCTTGCTGAATTCAACATTCTCCTTTACTGATCATCTGGACTGCTGAGAGCTGGGACTCAACAATCTTCCAATCCGCTAATATCAGTATCCTATAGAATTGCTGAGAGTTGGGACTCAGCAATCTTCACAAGAGTATGTTTTTTAAGAGCGTGAGCTGGGACACACTCTTATTTTGTTTCTTCTAAAATAATATCAATAATGATCTATCAAGAACATAATGAGAGCTAGAACTCATTCTTTCATAACCTCATCTGATTCCAATAAGTCGAGCTTTAGACAAAGCTCTTTGAATCTGCTTTCTGCTAGAGGTTTGGTGAATTTGTCAGCTAGCTGATCCTTTGTTCTGATGTAGTCTACTGAGATATCCTTCTTTTCTACATGATCTCGAATGAGGTGATGTCGAATATCAATGTGTTTTGTTCGAGAGTGATGAACAGGATTTTTCGTAATGCACATCGCACTGTTGTTGTCGCAGTATATGGAAACGCAACTAGTGCTGACTTCATAGTCTTGAAATTGTTGTTTGATCCACAGCACGTGTGTACAACAGCTGGCAGCAGCTACGTACTCTGCTTCCGTTGTGGATATTGCTACGGAGTGTTGCTTTTTGCTGAACCAGCTTATCACCTTATGACCAAGGAATTGGCATGTTCCGCTCGTACTCTTTAAGTCAATTCTGCAACCTCCAAAATCAGAATCTGAGTATCCTATGAGTGTGAGATCGTCTGCCCTGGGATACCAAATTCTTTAAGATTTTGTTCCCTTCAGATATCTGACAATTCTTCGAGCATACTCCATATGAGACTTCTTTGGATTTGTTTGATATTTGGCACATACTCCTACAGCATATGAAATGTCTGGTCTGCTGGCTGTCAAATATAGTAGAGATCCAATTATTCCCCTGTATGTTGTGTGATCTACGGATTTGCCTTCTTCATCCATTGATATCTGACAAGCTGTACTCATGGGAATTCACAGAGTCTTCGTCTTTTCTGGCCAAAATTTGCTGATGAGATCCTTCGTATACTTCTTTTGATGAATGAAAATCCCATCTTCTGATTGCTGGACTTGTAGACCTAGGAAGTATGACATTTTTCCCATCATACTCATTTGGAAGTTGGTTTGCATAAGCTGAGCAAACTTCTCGCAGAGACCTAAGTTTCTTAATCCAAATATGATATCATCCACATAGATTTGGACAATCAAGATATCCTCAGCATCTTTGATCAAGAATAATGTTCTGTCGATCTTCCCTTTTCTGAAACCATTCTTCAGCAAAAATTGTGATAGCGTTTCATACCACGCTCTTGGAGCTTGCTTTAGTCCGTAGAGATCTTTCCTTAGTCTGTACACTTTGTCTCTTCGTTCGAAACTTGGAGGTTGTTCCACGTAGACTTCTTCTTTCAATTCGTCATTTAGGAATGCACTCTTGACGTCCATTTGAAATATTGTGAACCCATGATGAGCAGCATAAGCTAGGAATAGTCTGATTGCTTCCAACCGAGCTACTGGAGCAAACGTTTCCTCGAAATCTATCCCCTCACACTGTGCATATCCCTTAGCAACTAATCTAGCCTTGTTGTGAACGACGAGTCCATTCTTGTCTCACTTATTCTTAAATACCCACTTAGTTCCTATTACTGATTGATGTGTTGGACGATCGACAAGATTCCATATATGATTCCTTGTGAACTCTGAAAGTTCCTCCTGCATTGCGTTGATCCAGTCTGCTGATTTGAGTGTCTCTGCTACTTTGGTAGGCTCTTCTTGAGATATAAAGCAGGCAAGTAGTGCACTGTGTCTGGTTCGGATTGGTTCGGCGATATCTCCTAGAATCGCTTGAGTAGGATTATCTTTTAGCACCCATTTGGGTCTTTGAAGTTCTTCTACATGAATGACTTGACTGCTGGATGGTCCGATGGGTTCTTTTGAAACTGGTACATTTACAAGTTGTAGAGTCTCCAAGCTGTCCGTTACCCTTGTTAAGTCGTCTTCTGCTGAACGATTGTCTTCTGGCATTTTGTCAGTTGGACTTTGCATTACTGGTGTAGTACTTCTATCTGCACCAGTATGCCCTTGGATGTCTTCAGCATGATTGTCTTCAATACATCTCTCGCCATTCTGGGAATCTTCAAATAGTTGAGCATCCTTATCTCTTCTAGTTCCCTGTTGATCTGTAAGTTCTTCGAGAGATTGTAAGGTGGCCTCAGCATTACCGATTGCTTCACAGGCCTTCTTGACTGTCGATTGATCAGTAAAGGGCTCCAGCAGAGATGATGATTCATTCATCAACCTAGCCGGATCATTCGGTTCAGCTTCGGAAGTATTTAAGCCCGAAGTCCCATTGACATCATTAGTTTCATGAAACTCATCTCTTTGGCCTCTTATGGTCCTGTGCACTAAAGTAGCTTCATCAAAAATAACATTGCATGCTATTTCCACAAGTTTGGTAGTCTTATTAAGTACTCTATATCCCTTGTGAGACGGATGTCCATATCCTAGGAACACTCCTTCATCGGCCTTGGGAGAAAAGGTACTTAATTTTGATTTTCCATTATTATGGATATAACATGGTGAACCAAAAATGCGAAGATGAGCTAAAGAAGGCTTACGACCATGATATAATTCATAGGGAGTCTTGTTGAAACGAAGATTCAATCCATTTCGATTTTGCGTGTAGCAAGCATTCATTACTGCTTCTCCCAAGTATTTTTGACTTAGATCCATATCGGCAAGCATTTTACGCATGGCTTCTTTCAAAGTTCTGTTCCTTCCTTCTACCAAACCGTTCCGCTGGGGTGTTCTTGCAGTGAACCTCTCGTGTCCTATCCCAGCATTGGCGCAGAAGTCCATCAATGCTCCATTGCAAAATTTTGTACCATTTTCCGATCTTATCCTTTTGACCGTGAGCTCCTTATCGTTTTGAACTCTAATTATCAACTCCGGAAGGATAGTTTTCACTTCCTCCTTGCTCTTGAGTAACTTCACCCATGTGTACTTGGAATAGTCATCAATAATAACTAGGGTATATAGTTTGTTACTTACAGTGGGTGGTGTCACGGGGCCAAATAAATCCATGTGCAACAGCTGAAGGATACTGTTTGAGGTGGCCTTTTTTGGATTTGAATTTAAGGATGCTTTAGCTTGCTTTCCTTGTTGACAGGCTCTGCATATTCCTTCCTTCTTGATGGTTTCTGGAGGTAAACCTAAAACAATGTTATTTCTAACAATATAATTGATGGTTTTAAAGTTCAGATGCATTAGCCTTTTGTGTCATAGCCAGTTTGTTTCTTCCTTGTTGAATGATATGAAGCACGATGCTTGTTGATCACTTTCCCAATCAGCAATGTAGAGTCCTCCTTTTCTGATTCCTCTAAGTTTTACTTCACCAGTGGTTCTATCTGCAACTTCGCAACCTGTGTCAAAGAAGGAAACAATATATCCATTTTCACTTAGCTGACTGATGCTCAGTAGGTTGTGCTTGATATTATCAATGAGGGCAACGTTGATTTTTCAAATTCCATTTTGTTCGATGCATCCTCTTTCGATTACTCTAACCTTGGAGTTATCACCAAATAAGACTAAGGCTCCTCAGAACTTGCAAAGTTCTGTGAAGATCTCTTCATCTCCTGTCATGTGACCTGTGTTGGAATTGTATACATAAAAGCATTATGATTGGTATATTGGGAAACGTTATGTTTGATATACTGGTAATCATTAATAACTTGCAATAAACAACTCCTATCTGAATTAACAATCATACGATGCGAACAAACACATCCAGTTATCTCGTTGATATGGAGATCATACGGTGTGTAAGAGATCACAGAAGATCGTATAGATCGTTCGACCTAGCAAGATATAAACAGTTATCACAGCTGAGACAGTTTCTAGTTTGGCTGTCGGTTTAGGCTGCGGCACACAAGTCCATAAGTGGTTTATCTTGACTACTTTGTGTGACTGGTACATCTCAATGTATTGATAGGATCAACAGTGAGATAAACCATTCTACTTGACATATGAATGAGTAAAGATCTCGGTAACTTGGTCGGATCTAAAGTTTATTGAAAGCTGAGGGGCACACATGGGTTGACTGTCACTTTGACTTGCTATGGTGGAGAGTCTTACATGTACTCGTATATCTGCATCTTGGGTGATGGCAGTTTGTGTGGGGTTTCCTCAGGATGGATTTAGGTAACCATATCCGTTTCAGGATGGTGACATTCACTGGGCAGCTCACGAGGTTCGTTATGCTAAGTCCTGCAGGCTGAATCATTGATTCAAGCATAAGCGATAAGGGTTGAGTGGTACTACTCAGGAATAATAAGAGATTAATTAATTACAGCTAATTGTCATACGCTGAATTAATTAATGAATGTCTGAAACCTTAAATATGGGGATTAACCAAGTCAATGCAACCCGTTCCTAATAACGTGGTAATAAAGGGGTAGGTCAGCATTAATTCTCTGGTGGCATGAATTAATGTTTATTAATTAATTATGTTCTGGGTTGAACATGGAATTAATTAATAGGAGGCCCACTTTATTATTTGCATTTGATCCCTGGTCTGCCCCAACACTGCTCAGAGCCCATTAGGGTTTATTAAACCCTAATAGCCCATTCTCCAGATCTATATAAATAGATAAATCTCTCATTTTCCCACATAAGTTTGAAGTTTCAAATCAGAAACCTTAGAGAGATTGAGAAAGAGTGGGCAGTTGTAGATCCGGTAGCGTATCCTCACCAGATTTCTGGATCGAGCAAGGGAACAGATCAGAAGATCAGATCTGTAGGAACACCATTGTTTTGATCGATTCCAGATCCAGATCTACACCATCTTTGCCATCATCGATCTAGATCTGTAGATCAGTCGTTGGAGTCTCAGGTATTCCTTTGAATCTACGAATTAAATTAAATAGGAGCATGCATAGGGCATTTACTGTTTGTCATGATATTTATTTTGATATCCATAAATCGAATCCGGAGTTATAATAAATGGCGATTCATGTCGCCTATTGTAGACTTAGTTCCTACATTTGGTATCAGAGCCAGGTTTGTATTTTATGGCTCTGTCGGAAAATAAATTTGACAAACAGTTTATGCGTGTTATTTAATTTATTGTGGATGAATTAAACTGTCATGGATGTTTTGTTCTTGTGGCCCCTCTCTCTATTTTGGTTTTTGGTTTTAAATCGCGAGAAAATCTCGATTAGATTGATAGGAAAAATCATGTAATAGACTAGATCTATTTGTTTGTATTTTTGTTCAATCTGTAACAGGAGAAAAAAAGAGAGAAGAAGAACAAGGTAGCAGCTATTTTCCGATGACTGGGGACAGACAGCAGCCGCGCGCCGGCGGCGCCCATCGGCCTGCCAGGCAGTGGCCGCGTGCAGGAGGCGCGCGGCGGTTCTCTGCAGCAGCAGCCACGCGCGATGGCGCGTGGCAGTCGTCTTCCTTGCAGCAGCAGCCCGCAGCCCGTCATTTCTTCCTCTAGCCAGCAGCAGCGCTGGCTCCGGCCGGCGTGGGTCATTGTGGAGGTAGGAGGGCCATGGGCACGCGCGCGCACATCGAGGGCGAGCGCAGGGGCTCATGGACAGGCAGCAAGGTCGCGCGAGCTCTGCTCGCGGCGGTGGTCTACGACTGCGGCTGTGCGCTCAGAGGCCGCATTTTCCGGCGAAAGCAGCAGCGTACTTGCTGCGTGCGCGTGTCTCAGGTTGTCTGCACGGCGATTCCGACGGTCGTGCTCTGTGCCTGTGCGAGGTGGTCTGGTAGTGGCGTCTGGATTGTGCTGCAAGACAGGTGGCGGCGGTTGTAGCATCAGGGGGCGGCGGCTGAACCCTAGCAGCTAGGGTTTTTGGGCACGGGCCCGGCGGCCCGATGGCGGCCTGGTTTGCTGAAACTAGGTTTTCTGCTGAAATTAGGGTTTTACAACCTAATGGGCCTGAAACCCTTATTTCTGGCCCAAACTGCTGTATTTTTTCAAGCCCAAAATTGTAGATTTCAAGTTAAAGAGTGGGAGCCCATTTGAAGATATGTATTAAATTAAATCATTGTAATAGATAGATTTAATTTTATTTCCCATGTAATTGTATCAAGGGGCCACGAGAAATTTTATTTGTTTATTTAATTGTTTTCTCGTATGATGTGATTTATTATGTGCGCACTAGTAAATAATAGGAAAGCATGCTACTGCTTTTATTATTTATTTTTAAAGCATGTTGTAGATAATAGGGAAGCATGTTAGTGCTTTATTATTTACTGTTCAAATCATGCTTTATGTGATTTATTTTATGTATTAAATTATGTCTATAAATTTCAGAATCATGTTGGGAAATATGATGGAATTTTAGATGTGACATAATTTATGGATCATAAAATAATCTGTGCGCATAAGAACCTTTTGAAAGAAAAAGACTAAGCAAGATTTTTTAATTAAAATCAACAAGACCTCCACAATATGGTCTCTTATTAGAAGTGGGCAGTGAAGTGAGTAGACGTCTACACGACCGTAGCCTGCTTGCTTTATTTGTTCATAAGTTCTAATAGATGAGATTTCTAAATAAAACATTTAAACATGTGAGAAGTGGACAGTGAAGTGAGTAGACGTCTACACGACCGTAGCCTGCTTACTTTATTTGTTCATAAGTTCTCTAGAATTGTTTTAAATGAGATAACAAAGGTTGTAAGAGGCATGCGTCATGGGTCTTGTACGTATGACAAATCGTCCTTTTAACTTCCGGAGTTAGAATTGTGGTCAAATGCTTAGATGTTGTTTGAGTACTAACTCATGAATGATGTCCCTGCTCAGATAGGTTGAACATGGTCTTAGTTTTGTCTCCGATTATTAATTTCATTTGCCGGCGAATACCTGGCATGGATTGAAATTAAAGACTGGAACTTCAAAGAGCAGTCTGGTTAGGTGGTCTGCTGTAAACGTCTTTGAAAAGAGCTTGCAGTAGATGCACCTAGGCAATCGGGGGAAACAATTGTATTGGTTTATCAAAAGATTACAATGCATATTTGTTTCAATGTTCTGCATGTATGCACTTACTTTAATCAATTATTGTTTTAAGATATGTCTATGAATAATGTCATAAATATCTTGGCACAAAATCAATTAACTGGTCCGAATTTCCTGGAATGGAAGCGCAACTTAGATTATATCCTAGTTGCAGAGGAACATCAATATGTTCTTAACACTCCGTGTCCAGCTGTCCCTACTGCTGAGTCAACTGATGTGGAGCGGAACCTCTATGACAAGCGGGTCAAGTCTAATAATGTAGTCAAGTGCTACATGATGACCACTATGTCTAAGGTACTCCAACAACAACATCAGCACTATGACTATGCAGCTGAGATTATGGATAGTCTCATAGTTACTTATGGGGAATCGGATAGAGCTGTCAGATTTAAACTCATAAGGGAAATCATGAGTTGTAAAATGACTGATGGTAGCTCAGTGAGGGAGCACGTTGTTTCCATGACTCATCTCATGGATGAACTGATGTTGCATGGAGGAGGTATTGACGGGGAAGCCCAGGTCGATATCATACTCAACTCACTTCCGAAGTCTTTTGAGAACTTTAGGCTGAATGTTGTCATGAGTAAAAAGGAGTTAACTCTCAATGAGTTACTTAGTGACCTCATGGCGGCTGAAGCAGTCATGCAACCTAAAAAGGCAGTCTTGGTTTGTTCCGGTAGTCGCTCTGCTTCATCGAAAGGTGCTAAAGGGGTGATTGGACAGAAATTCAAGAAGACAGTCTTTGGAAGCAAAAGTTCTGGGAAAAAGAAGACTGTGACACCGGGAAAGAAGGGCAAGTGTTTTCATTGTGGCAAAACTGGTCACTGGAAGAAGGATTGTCTGAACAAACGGGTTGGACAAGGTACGTCATTAGCATTTGTAACGGAAACATGTTTAGCATCTGTTTCTACCCATTCTTGGGTAGTGGATACTGGAGCTATTGATCATGTTTGTTACATTTTGCAGGGATTTAGGCCGACAAGGCAGCTGAATTATGACGAGGTGACGATCTCCATGGGTAATGCTGCTCGTGTGTCTGCAGTAGAAATTAGAGATGTTACATTATGCTTTCAAGACAATGTTTTGATTTTAAGAGATGTTTTGTATGTGCCAGATTTTAGGCGGAACCTTATTTCTGTTTCATGTTTAATAAATGATGGATTTTCAGTTATTTTTTATAGTCATGTTACTATCAATGGCAATAACGGTGTTATGTCGTGAGATACAGAAAGACTCTCTTTATATCATAACTTGTTTGCATAAATCTTCCGTGAATGCTGCATATAACTCATTTAATCATAAGAAGAGAAAGTTTTCACCTTCTGATGAGGATCTTACATATTAATGGCATCTGAGACTAGGTCACATCAATCTAAAGAGGATCAAGAGACTCGTGGATGATGGAACGTTGGATTCAATCCAGGTAGTTCCACATCGAGTTTGTGAATTCTGTATAGAGGGAAAGATAACGACTAGGCCTTTCAAGGCAAGTCAGTCTCGAGCAAGTGATGTGTTGGAACTGATCCACTCTGATTTATGTGGACCTATGTCCACGCAAGCTCGTGGAGGATTTAAGTATTTTGTCACTTTTATTGACGATTACTCGAGATACAGGTAAGTTTACTTACTTTACTATAAGTCTGAATGCTTTGAGAAATTCAAGGAATTCAAGGCGGAAGTAGAGTAGAAGTTAAATAAGACCATTAAGTCATTACGATCTGATTGTGGTGGTGAGTATCTCAGTGACGAGTTCTTGCAGTTTTTTATCAGAGCATGGGATTACATCCCAATGGACCGCACCAGGCACTCCTCAGCAGAATGGTGTGGCGGAAAGAAGAAATAGGACTCTTCTTGAAATGGTTAGATCTATGATGAGTTATGCGAACTTGCCTGTTTCGTTTTGGGGCCACGCGTTACTAAAAGCGGCGTATCTACTGAACCTGGTACCTTCTAAGACAGTTCCTTAAACACCCTCGGACCTCTGGCATGGGCAAAAGCCCAGTGTGTCAAAGATAAGATTGTGGGGTTGTCCTGCATATGTTTTGTCGAAGGAACCTAATAAGTTAGAAGGTAGTTCTATGCTAATGCTGTTTGTGGGATACCCTAGACAAATGAAAGGTGGTCATTTCTACTGTCCTGAGGATCAGAAGATCGTTGTTAGCACCAACGCAAGATTCTTAGAGGACGAGTTTGTGAAAAACCACAAATCCAAAAGTGAGATCATTCTCCAAGAAATTGGAGACGATGATGCGCTTCCATTGGGAAAAGCCCATGGCAGATTGAGTGTACCTCTCGAAGGTATGGAACCAATTGCACGGTCGCCAGTGCAAGGATTTGATCCACAAGTAACTGCACCAACTGCTGATGCAGTACCAGTGCTCCGTCGTAGTGGGAGGGTACCTCACCAACCCCAGCGGTATATGTTCGTGGGAGAGTCTTCGAACTTGATCCTGGTAGACGGACTAGATGATACCGACCCATGGACATACAACGAAGCAGTAAATGACAAAGATGCAGAAAAATGGCATAAAGCCATGGATTCAGAAATTGAATCAATTACCGCTATGGATGTATACCAGAAGTATGCGCTACCAGATGGCTTTCGGGCCATAGGTTGCAAATGGGTATACAAACGGAAGAAAGGTTCGAAAGGAGAAATAACGGCTTTTAAAACCAGGTTGGTGGCGAAGGGTTATAGTCAAAAGGAGGGCATTGACTATGACGAGACCTTCTCACTGGTAGCCATGCTCAAGTCCATTCGAATTCTTCTATCCATAGCAGCACATATGGACCTAGAGATCTGGCAGATGGATGTCAAAGCCGCATTTTTAAACGGGTACCTTGAGGAAGGTCGTGACATCTATATGCATCAGCCAGAGAGTTATGTGAAGGATGGTGAAGAGTATCTTGTCTGGAAGCTAAGGAAGTTCTTGTATGGACTTAAACAAGCTTCACGGTTAGGAAACAAACGTTTTGATGATGTGATCAAATCATATGGATTTTTCACAGTGCGAAACCGATATGTTGTGTGTATCGATTATGCGTCAGCGGAAGCGTGGTATTCCTTGCACTTTATGTAGATAACATTCTTCTATTCGGCAATGATGTGAAGATGTTGTCAGACATAAAGAGATGGTTATTCGAACAGTTTCAAATGAAGGACCTAGGAGACACTGGATACATCCTTGGGATTAAAGTCTTGCGTGATCGCAAGAAGAGGATGTTAAGCTTGTCTCAGGTCGCTTATATTGATACTGTGATTGCCCGTTTTAGCATGCAAAATGCTAAGAAAGGATTCGGATTTCTAGGCGGATCAGGATATGAAGAGATTGACCTCGTGCTATGTGTTCACCTTGGGAGGTGGAGCTGTATCATGGAGGAGTGCGAGACATAAACGTATCGCGGACTCCACCATGGAAGCTGAGTATGTGGCAGCTTCAGAGGCTTCTATAGAAGCAATATGGCTCCGGAACTACCTCCAAGAGTTAGATATTGTTCTGAGTTTGCCCAAGACTATCACGGTATATTGTGATAATGCTGGTGCAGTAGCAAACTCTAAGCAACCAAGAACTCACAAGGCGTCTAAACACATAGAGAGAAAGTACCACATCATACGAGAAATCGTAGCGAGGGGCGATGTGCTAATAGATAAGATATATATTAAGGATAATCTAGCAGATCCATTTACAAAGGGCTTACCTCAAAAGGCACACGAATGTCATGTTCGTAGCCTAGGGCTGAGGTAGATGCCGGCCACCTGGTGACCAAATGTAATAGCTAGATTAGAATAGACACATGTTATACTCTTGAAAGTAATGGTATAATGCTTTGAGTATAAGTGGGAGATTGTTGGAATTGTATACATAAAAGCATTATGATTGGTATATTGGGAAACGCTATGTTTGATATACTGGTAATCATTAATGACTCGCAATAAATAACTCCTATCTGAATTAACAATCATACGATGCGAACAAACACATCCAGTTATCTCGTCGATAGGGAGATCATACGGTGTGTAAGAGATCACAGAACATCGTATAGATTGTTCGACCTAGCGAGATATAAACAGTTATCACGGCTGAGACAGTTTCTGGTTTGGCTGTCGGTTTAGGCTGCGGCACACAAGTCCATAAGTGGTTTATCTTGACTGCTTTGTGTGACCGGTACATCTCAATGTATTGATAGGATCAACAGTGAGATGAACCATTCTACTTGACATATGAATGAGTAAAGATCTCGGTAACTTGGTCGGATCTAAAGTCTATTGAAAGTTGAGGGGCACACATGGGTTGACTGTCACTTTGACTTGCTATGGTGGAGAGTCTTACATGTACTCGTATATCTGCATCTTGGGTGATGGCAGTTTGTGTGGGGTTTCCTCAGGCTGGATTTAGATAAGCATATCCGTTTCAGGATGGTGACATTCCCTGGGAAGCTCACGAGGTTCGTTATGCTAAGTCCTGCAGGCTGAATCATTGATTCAAGCATAAGCGATAAGGGTTGAATGGTACTACTCAGGAATAATAAGAGATTAATTAATTACAGCTAATTGTCATACGCTGAATTAATTAATTAATGTCTGAAACCTTAAATATGGGGATTAACCAAGTCAATGCAACCCGTTCCTAATAACGTGGTAATAAAGGGGTAGGCCAGCATTAATTCTCTGGTGACATGAATTAATGTTTATTAATTAATTATGTTCTGGGTTGAACATGGAATTAATTAATAGGAGGCCCACTTTATTATTTGCATTTGATCCCTGGTCTGCCCCAACACTGCTCAGAGCCCATTAGGGTTTATTAAACCCTAATAGCCCGTTCTCCAGATCTATATAAATAGATAAATCTCTCATTTTCCCACATAAGTTTGAAGTTTCAAATCAGAAACCCTAGAGAGATTGAGAGAGAGTGGGCAGTTATAGATCCGGCAGCGTATCCTCACCAGATTTTCGGATCGAGCAAGGGAACAGATCAGAAGATCAGATGTATAGAACACCTTTGCTTTGATCGATTCCAGATCCAGATCTACACCATCATCATTTCCATCATCGATCTAGATCTGTAGATCAGTCGTTGGAGTCTCAGGTATTCCTTTGAATCTACGAATTAAATTAAATAGGAGCATGCATAGGGCATTTACTGTTTGTCATGATATTTATTTTGATATCCATAAATCGAATTCGGAGTTATAATAAATGGCAATTCATGTCGCCTATTGTAGACTCAGTTCCTACTACCTGAGCATCCACTGTCTAATATACATTCTTTGAGTTTTCTTGATAATCTTCTTTCTGAACCCTGTTCCTGCAAAACAAAGAAGTTATATTTTCGGTACCCGATTAATTACGGGTCCTGCGGGATTAGTTTTCTGGATTATTCCCTTGGGAATCCACACTTTTGTGATTTTGATGTTTCTTTTGTCGTCACGTCTCACTTCCCTTCCGTTCCTGTTGGCAGAATTCTATAATCAACGTAGGAATGTAAAGTGGTTTGTTGAGCCGTCACTGTCTTTTGAAAACATTTTGAAATAGACTCAGGCCTCAAGTAGGTGTTCCTTCTACTTGGAGTGTATGCTGGCTTCCTTGCAACCTTAGTAGATTGTTTAGCCTTGTTTGGATTTGTATGAACCATCCTAGCAGGTGGAATAGTCTGCTGCGTAACATACATTAACTTTGCTGACTTTTTCTCAGCAAATCGAAAGTTCAATCTTTGTCGAGCAGTCAGTTGAGGGATGTTGGTCTGCCAGCATTTCTACTGTTCAATTACTTTAATTTTTCCCTCTTGTCTTTCCTAGCTGTCTGTTGAATCTTCCCAGTGGCTGGGATGAAAGTAATCTTCTTTGACTTACTTGATTCAGCGAGGTGAGATTTTTCACTATCAAAGCCTATTCCAGCAAAGTTCTTCGAACTTCTTTGGACACTTAAAATATCATTTAGATCTCTCGTGCTCTTTGAGAATTTGCATTGACAAGCATTTAGCACAGAGTGATTACTTCTCAAAGTATCATTTTCCTGTCTTAAGGTATTATAACTACTACTTAAGACGGTGAATTCGGTTTTTAACTTCAAAAATTCCTCATCTGCTGACCTAGATTTATCAATCTCACTAGTCAAACTTGAAAGTTGAGATTTCAGAGAGGAGTTTTCTTTGACTAGAATATCCTTTAATGCATGAACTTTTGAAAACTCTTTTAACAAGTATTCGACAGTTATCTCATCTGATTCCGAATAACAAAAATCAGCAGTATCATGCACATTATCATAAATTGAAGCAATATACATAGTAGAGTTTGTTACTTGGTTTGTTGTGGCAGCTAGAGCTTATTCTCCAGTCTGATCTTCGTTGATGTCTGCCATGAATACCATTAAAACATCCTCTTCATATTATGATGAGTACTTTTTGTAGTCATAATCTGGGATGTCTGGTAGTTCTGTTCTTGTCAGCAATTCTTTGGTGACCACCTTCGATACACGTCTTTCAAACAGCTTTCTTAGTTGTTCCCTTTCTTCTGGATCTACCTTAGGGTATTCGAACTTTAGGTGATCTGGGGAATTGCACTCGTAGCATGTTCTTGGTGCTCTCTTGTTGTTCTTGTTGTCCATTGATTGAGTCTGCTGGAGATCTTCCTTCTTCCCTTTTGCCTTCAGCAATAGTTTTTTAAGTCTCTTCATTTGTTCCTCCAGCTCGCTCACGGAGCATTCATCCTCTTTGAAGTGTGATCCGCTGGTGGAGGGTGTCTCCTTTGCTGAACTGGACTGAGCAGGTCGATCTGAGTGGAATGGCCTCTTTGTCTTCCACTTCTGTCCATCTTTCTTTACAAAGAATGCGGCACCTTCCATTGGTTCTTCAATGTTGACTGCAGCGCGAACAGCCTCATTCTTGTTGATCTGGGCAATGTCCCATTCGTGAGCTTCCAGTTGAGCGAACACGTCTTTGGTGCTGATTTTTTATAGATCCATGTCCTTTAGACTAGTTACTTTGACAAACCAATCCTCCTTAGGTAGTCTTGAGAGGATCTTTGAATTCATGTCGGGAAGTTCATATGTCCTTCCCAACTTCTTTAACTCAGCTACAATCTTGTTGAATATTGTCTCCATGTCCTTGATGATTTCACCTAGAATCAAACAAAAAGATTCATACCTGTCTACCCATTGTTGTAGCTTGTTTCTCTTCATCTGGTTCGATTCTTTGTCCAGAGTGCAGAGAAAATCCCACATTTCTTTGGCACTGTTGTACTCCAACGCTTCAGCCATTAGGGTAGGTGACAAGTCACCTAATATGAGATCCATGGCGACGTAATTTATTTGATCGCGGGCTCGATCTTCTTGAGTCCATTCTTCAAGTGGCTTATCTATCATTACGTCTGGTCCTTCTATGTTCTCTCCGACCCTTGTCTTCACCTTCTGGATCTTGATGGGTCCAACTTCAATCACTCGTTTCATCTCTGGATGCACGTTCATTAGTGTGATCATTGACCTCTTTTTCCAGGTAGAGTAGGATTCTGGAGTAAACTTGGGAAGCTTTGCGTTGTGCGCCATTTTCTTGAACCTGAGCTAAACAAAAAAAATATGCAAGAAAAATCTGGATCCAGTCCTTGGCAACTCAGAAGCAGCTAGTCTGTAAAGACCAACCGCTCTGATACCACTTGTTGGTCCCTCATCAGAGTTATGATATATGCAGCGGAAGTATTAATGTTTATCTTGCACGTGTCCACCTAAGTTCTCGACTTAGCAAGTGTTTATCTAAATGTTTTAGCTCGTGTAATCGTTAGGTTGATTGCAGTTTATACTACAACACTTGGTGTGTTGAGTTTCAAATGATTTAACCAGAAAGCAAATTAGCATAGCAAAGCAGTAAATGACACAAGGATTTTTATAGTGGTTCGAACAATTGTTCTGCGTCCACTCTCCAGTCCTCTGACTGAAAATTTCACTAGAAGAATGAGTACAAGGCTAAGTCTGATCTCTAACGTTGAGCAGCTCCTCCGCCTGGTCAGCGCGCACCTTCAAGCACCTCGGACGTCGACTGCTGGGAGTTTTATAGTTCTTCCCGAAACCTATCCTTGTGTTGGCGTAGCCCGTACGAATCACTCTTGCTCTGCAATAGTGACTGCTAGATTCTTTCTGGAATAGAGAGAATCCCAATGTTACCTCTGAAGATGAATCTTCACAGGTCTTCGAGCTTCTATTATGAAAGCTTGCGAAAAGCTTCAATTAAGAACATAGCTCGAATGAGTTCGCGTGATAGAGAGAATTGATTTGATCTCTTTTGTTATCTCTTGTATGTACGAAGTCACGAACTTTTGAATCAAGTAAGGATGACACCTATTTATAGGTGAAGATTCAAACAGTCGTTTGAATCTTATCGGTTAGACTCAAAGGGAATGCTCGCCTATCTGGAGGCTTCCTTTTTTTGCGGTGGACAGAGACTCTTCAAGTCCCTTCGTCTCAAATTGGCGTAGCATCTATCTTTAGCCGTCTCTTGTCAGAACGGATCCTTTGTGGGTCTGAACCCCTTTTTCTTCATGATGATTATTCCATCCTTTTGGTTGGTTAGTTCTTCTTTTAACTTGTAATCCGTCTGATATTTGGCTTTATGATCTATTGCTTGATTGCTAATTGCTAATTGTCGTCTGCTGACTACTGTTATGCGTCGGATGTCTCCGTATATTGCTGGATTTCCTTCTTCAGCATTCTTGTTGCTTCCTTCGCATTGTTGGTTTTTCTGATCTTCAACAATCTTCAGCAATTTGATGAGTTTGCTGACTCAGCAAACTTGCATCTTTCTTTTTTCCTAATCTATTACAACTCGAGTATGAATTCCTATATAGGACTTTTTACAATTGACTCGATCCTAAGTTGCTATAGCTTTGATCCACCAAAACATATCAAACTATGATAATGAATTGGTTAACAGCAGAGGGATCTAACAATATTCCTAACAGTATGGTTACCACATAGCGCTAAATTGAACAAATCTGTGACTACTCGGATCACATGAGGAATAACTCTATCTGTTACTGCATTGTTCACCGCAACATCAACCGCCCTATGCACCACAGCATCAACTGCCTCAGTAACTAAAGCCTGAATCCTATCCATAAAGGAACAAGATGGCCGAAATCTCCTAGACTCACTAGAATCTCCACTAGATGAAGTTCTATCCCTCCTCGAACGAGTGCGCCTATGGGATGATCTCGAGCCCTGCCCCTGAGACTGGGATTGTGCCCCAGATTCTGAAGGGATTCGTGAACTGAATCACAAAGTCCGTTTGCCAAGGATCGTTAATTGGAATATCAAAAATAAATTGCTATGCCTATGAATGATCCTAGCATGCTCCTATATTATTGTGCATAAGAAGGTTTATGCGGAATACCTGGATTGATGAACTCTGAAGAACGAGTGCACGGAAATTCCCTTTGATCTTTCCCACGCACAAAGATTTAATTCCTAATAGATTGAGGAAATAAATCTTGAGAAAATAAAACAATTATTTTCGAAAATAAAGAGAGAGAGAAGAAGAAAAATCCTCCTGATTTGATCTTCTGATCTGTATCCCAACTCGATCTGAAAATCTGGTGAAGATTCTCTATCAGATCCCTTGCCCGGTTGAGAAGCAGAATTTCCTCCTCGTTCTCAGATCTTAGTCGATTTTTAAATTTTCAAAAATTTATCCCGCTGGTTTAACGGTTCGGAACCAGAACCGCTGGTTCGGAACCATTTTTTTTATTTATTTTCTTTCCGACGGTTCGAAACCATCAGTTCCGATTCCGGTTCCGGTTAAAACCTTGAACCTGAACCGGCCCGTCGAAAAATGGTTTCGGTTTCAATTCCAAACCGTTTTCGATGGTTCCGGGCCGGTGCGGTTCCGGCGGTTCCGATTCCAAATGGCCATCTCTACTTTTAAATCGGTGGTGGTAATTGTTGATGTAATTAATCTAAATATTCAAATTTTTGTTTTATTTGGGTTAAGCATTTAAAAAAAATTAAATTGAATATACAATTAAAATGGGAAAGAGGTGCCTTTCTATTTTTGAAGTTATGATAAAATGATCATAAACAAAACGTTTTAATCAATGTGCTCGGAAATTAGGGACAATTAGTTATTTCTTATACATCCGAAAGGATACAAATATATAGGGTGATTCTAAATGCAGCCACGATTTTTCTTAATATAGCCCCCAAATATTTTTAAAATAAAATTACAATATAATATTACTATTTTATCCTATAATTTCAAATTAAAAATAAAAGCAAAATTAATATAAGTCTTTTTCTAAATTAAAATACAGAACTATCCTCAGCCCCCTTCTTCCTTTAGAATAGAAGAATCGTTAGCACCCATTCTTTTTCAAACTAAACTCAATTCCATTCTTCATATTTTCACAGTCTCATTCTCATAAGAAGTTAGGATTATTCATTAGATTGACAAATTTTAAATTGTGCCGTCAATCTTCAGAAAGAAACATTAAATAGTAACAAAGATTTTATCGGGTGTATTGTTTTTCTGCAACTCTTCCTCTAAATTTGCTCTAGAATAATAAGTTAGGATATTATTGGAATTCCTCTAAGATTAGCAGCTGTTCAGGAATAAAAAAATAAGAATCAATGTTGGCTATATTGTCTCAAACTATGCATTTTTTTCATTAAGCCCTCTCTTCAAAAGTCATATTTTTTTTCTTCTTCTTTTTTACTTCTTTGAATGGTGTCGCTAATTCGTGGTGGAGTCGGCGATAGCATTGGTGGAGCATTCTCAATAACAAGAATGGGGGCTATGAAAATATGAAGAAGGGAATTGAGTTTTTAAGAGTTGAAAAAAGAATGGGGCTATCAATTTTGTTATTTTGAAGGGAGAAGGGGTTGTTCGATAGCCCTTTAGAATGAAGATCATATTAATCTTATTTTTTTTATATTTAATTTGAAATTATAAGGATAAAATAGTAATATTAAATTAGAATTTTATTTTTAAAATAATTGGAGGTTGTGTTAAGAAAAATTGTGGTTGTATTTAGAATCACCCAAATATATATTGTTAGATATATCCATATATTAGCATTTCACCCGTGTGTTGTACGAAAGTTTTACATTTTAAATTTTAAAAATAGGACAGTTTTTCAATTTATTAATATTTTTAAAAATAATCATGGTTGTAAAAATATCATATAAAGCCTAGCGCCTAGATGGTAATTAATCTATAAGCTAATTTTGTATAGTAATAATATATACTACCTCCGTCCCGTATGAATTGTCTCATTTACTTTTGACACAATAACCAATGTGTGTAGAGATAGAGGAAATTAATATTTTATTAGTGAACGTGTATTAATTTTCTATTTTAGGTAAGTGGATAATTAAATGGGATGGAAAAAAAAAAAAGAAAAGATGGACAATTGAAGTGGGATGAAGAGAATATTTATTAATGAATAAAAATTTAAATTATATAAATTTTTAATTATTTTTTTAAGATAAAATAAAATATAATAAATTGGCCACCTAAACCGCGCCTAGCCTAGATTGACGCCTAGGCCACCCCTAGGCGCATGTGCGGCTAGGGGTTGCCTAGGCAGCTCTATGTAGGTATTTTTCACATAAATGCTTAAATAAATGTTGAGTAGAAGTATAATATGTTGAACATTGAACTTACAATGAATTGTTAAATCTAGATTTCATGCAATTCAAGTTGTTAACTGTTCTTAATCACCACGTATTTTGAAATAAAGAAATTTGATTTTTATTCCTTAATTTCATACTTTTAAAATAGGTTTTTATACCAAATTAAATGAGTTTCACTTGTTTGTTAAATTACATTTTTTTTTTAAACGACTTGAGGGGAACAAATCTATTCCATATTATGGGTAGTTTTTTTTACTACCAAAGTTTTCGCATCTATTAAAGAATTACAGGTTTCAATTTATAAATATATAATAGTAATTATATATAAAGAGATTCCATATTTTATTTATTTGCTTGTTTAGTGATTGGTAATTTAGAATTTTACGCCATTTAAATTTCATATCTATTTTTAAAATAAATAAATTTAGTTTTTTTGAATAATACTATTAAAAATTTAGTTCTTCATATCAACTAAAATGAATTTCACTTACATTTCATATCATATATTTTACTATAAAGAGATAAAGTAGCCGCATGTTTCATATATTTGTACTAAAAAAATTTGAATATATGTATAAGTTACATGAAATAAAATTTTGCAAAAAAAATAAATATATATATTGAACAGTTATATTAATTATGTGTCTACAAAGAAAATAAATATAAATGTTTATAAAAGAAATAAAAATTGTTTTCAAAATTTAAATAGTTATGATGATTATTTTGGTGAGCCTTATTAGATTGTATAACACAATTTTGGTTAAGAATTGATAATATGAATCAAGAATATTTTTATTTTTTGGGGATCAATTCATAATTTTTTTTTACTTTTCTATACATGTAGTTTTAAATTATAAAAAAAAATCCTGAACTATATTGGTAAATGTCAATGATAATATATAGCAATATTAATAAAATAGGTTTTTTCTAAAATGGTATATTTTAATCTATATACTATATTGCAATTTTAATTAAATAATAAGCAATTGAAAATAATTCAATATATTCATAATTTATAAACTTGTGTATCTTACATTGTAATATTCGGCAGATTTCATAAAAAAAATCGAATATTAAAATTACTGAATATTTATTCAGTATATTAGATTTATTAAAATAACAGTTGATGATGTGGACAATTTTTTATAACTGTTCCCGCCATATTTTTTTAATAGACTTCTTTACTTTAGTATTAGTATAGATAGATACCATTTCTCATTGATTTATAATAATCATTAATCTTTATTTACTGGATTTACTGCTGAGCAAAAAAAAAATGAATTCACCACATGTATATTATGAAAATGCAAAAATATAAAAACAAAAATTGATAAAACAATTTGATAGGAATTGGGATTATGGTTGCCAACCCTATTAATCATGAAACAACAAATCCTTGTGGAAGTAGATACCAGTCAAATTAACCCCAAAAAAAATTTGTGATTTTTTATGGAGTTAATTAATTCCATGAAAAAGAGGCCAACTTTTCCCAATTTTCTACTTTATCTAGTGTGATTGCGACGGATGCATGAATCACTGGCTTCCATTTTAATATTTGTATCTAAAACATTTATAACATTTCCTTTTTTGATTTGGCGTTTAGTTCGTGTTCTTGCGAAAGAATCATTTTTCAAGCCATTCCTTTTTTTTCCTAATAATACAAAGTAGATCGTTTATTACACAATATGTTAGAATCGGATTTTACACATTTACTATGTTGATATATTTAATTTAATTTGAGAATCTGCAATGATCGTGTCACTCCTTAGCATTTGATGGTGAAAGTGATTTTAAATAAATTTTTATGGAATCAAGAATTGAATTGACTCCATACATCTGCATATCGAAGTTAATATGGTTAGGTAATGTCGTAGGCGCATTTATGAATTGATGTAGTTTTGAGGGAATGAAGTTGGAGCGGTTACAACACCAATTGATTTTGTCGTATGATGTCCAAGCCCATGGCCCCTCATCCCATCCCACCGCGTAAAACTCGTGTGTCAGAATTCTCTTCATAATTTCTTGATCATTTTTGTTTTCTTTTTTCTTTTTCCACTTCATTATTACGATCGTAATTTTTTTTGGCTGCAAGCAACGAACGTTACTGACTCCTTTCAGGCTTCCAATAAATTATTCTCTTCGCAACTGTTAAAGTTAAACTAGGTTGATGGATTCAAGTAGTGGACGTGGTGACTCTCCAAGTCCTATTCTTGAACTAATTTCGCGTCTGGGTCTTAATTCTTGAAATTTGTTGGACTTATTCGGACTTGGGAGGTGCTATATTTTGTGATTGATCAAGTTAATTTGATTTCGCTCTCTTGTTCACATCAATTTGAAGTATATCTCTCATTTTCTCTCTCGTGTCTCACTGTGCTCTACTTTCTTGAAATGTTTGTTCTTTATTTGGAATGATTACATGCGGGGTTTGGGAGTTCCGTTCTGGGATTTGGTCTCTTGTTCTGAATCTTGCTCTGGTTATCTTCGGGTGTTGTCCAATTTGAAGAATTATGGGTTTTGTTTGAGGTTGTGATTCTTGATCCACTTGTGGAAGAGGGTATGAGATTTCTTGAGGTTTGTTGGTATTTGGTTGGACTTAGTTGGTAAACTCGAGAGCTTTCCTACTTATTCAGATTTATGCTTTGTACTTGTGAATTTGTTGCTAGATTATCTCTCTGTTGGTAATGATTAGAATAATTTTCTAATGGTTGAATGATTGTGGTCGTGATTAAAGAATCTTGATGATTATTTTACTCTGATTATTAAATATAGCCAGAGGAGTCATTTTGTAAGTACGTTGTGGCTTGCTATAAAAAAAAAAACCCTTAAATCTCCTCTTATATTTAGGATTCATTGTTTTAACAATATGCTAGTTCAGACAATTCTCTCCTGTCTATTCTTAGAATTTCGTTGCTTTTTGAGTTTATTTGGTTTTGTTGCTAGCAATTCATGGGGTAAGAATCCTCATCTCCCCCACTCCGAAAACCCATCTCCTTCGACATTCTCATTTTAATTGCAATTGCTGTTCTTCTGTTAACTCTATTATCTGGCTGATGCGCTGTACTCGACTGGCTTGGCCCCCACCTGTAGTCTGAATGAAGCATCTTTTATCTCTTGATGTTATTTTGTTCGGAAAAGATTGTAATGATGAATCACTTGTGTTCCTAGCTGTTGGTGTCTGTTTTGTTCATCTATGTATGTTAGGCTGCTATGATCAAATCCATGCTCTCCAACTAAGGCAAAGTTTAGTTTCATAGCCTATATAAGTTTGAATCAATGGCTTTGAATATATTGAGATTCTTTTTAATGGATGGGAAGTAGAGTTTTCTACTGTTTGGAAGTCCTGAAGATTGCAAAACTGCTTTTTTGCAGGAGATATTTACTGAAGACTGGGATTGCAAAGTGCAATATCAACCCACCAGGTAATCGGTCGCAAATGAATCAACCCAAAATTAAGCGCAGAATCGGGAAGTATGAGGTTGGAAGGACAATTGGTGAGGGGACATTCGCAAAAGTTAAATTTGCTAGAAATTCTGAGACTGGTGAAGTTGTGGCAATCAAGATTCTTGACAAGGATGGAGTCCTAAAGCACAAAATGGCTGAGCAGGTTTTTCTTATTCCTCTACCCGTGTAGTTATTCTTACGGTGAAATGATATTCTCCATCTGGTTATGGAAATGATCTACCACATCTCATGCAAAAATATTGTCAGATTAAGCGGGAGATAGCAACAATGAAATTGATTAAGCATCCAAATGTTGTTAGCATATATGAGGTAATCTCTCGCTTCCCCAACTTTGTTCTGTCATAAACTTATTTGAGTGAGGCTGAGAACTCTGTTTTATGTTTAAGAAAATGTGTATTACTTTACATGTATATTCACAAAATGTAATCATTTTGTCCAATTCAACATGTAATGGATAGTAGCTGTGTTTCTACTGCTGGAAGTTTTGTCAATTTTTCCCTTGTGTTTCGGTTTTCAGGTGATGGCCAGCAAGACCAAGATATTTATTGTTTTGGAGTTTGTCACTGGAGGAGAGCTCTTTGACAAAATTGTAAGATGAGAGTTTCCTCCGCTCACAGATAGTATCTAATTACAGCATGAAAGCCAATTATGATTTTTCACAATGCATATGCATAATATGATCATAAAGTTCAAGAAAAAGTGAGAGAATAATCAAATACAAATTATCCCATTTATACAAAGAAGCCGTCAACTTAATACAATGTAAGCCCATCCTCGTATACTTGGACAGGATTCCAACCATTGGGAATAAAATTCATTTTGTTATTTTCCTGCCAACATCTCATGGTTTAGTTGTAACTTTACGGGCTGTTACTCTTTCTCAATTGTGTGGTTTGAATTTAAAATGTGTCTGCATAGGTAAATCATGGAAGGATGCGAGAAGAAGAAGCTAGAAGATATTTTCAGCAACTTATTAATGCTGTTGATTATTGCCATAGTAGGGGGGTATTTCACAGAGATCTCAAGGTATTTAATTTTGCTTTAGCTTTTCCATCAGAAGTTAGCTGGACCATTCACTATCGGCTAAATGTCTTTCTTATGCGCATCCGTTGTCTTAATTATTGCAGCCAGAAAACCTACTGCTGGATGCTGCTGGAAACCTTAAAGTCTCTGATTTTGGATTAAGTGCTCTGTCTCAGCAAGTTAGGGTAATATCTTGTTCTGATTGGAGAAACCTTTCAGCTATTGTATGTCATGGTTCCATACAAGAAATTGTCCACTTAACGCTTTTTATGATATATTTCTTTTCATAAATTTGTAATTGAATGTTGTCAAACTGTTCACCTGGTTATGTCATGTGCACCATGAAGGTATCGTATTTGGGTTCATATTTTCTTTCAAGTGCTATCCATCATCATTGGCAATACAGTTGTGTGTACAGCTCCCATGCTTGGTTCAAATACAAACAATATATGCTAAAATACTATTCCTAAACACTGTTCATTAGCTTCCTGTCACTTTTTATAAATTTCGGTGAGATCAAATTAAGAAACATTAATTTGACAGGATGATGGTTTGCTGCATACTACCTGCGGAACTCCAAACTACGTCGCTCCTGAGGTAAGGCTGCTAAATGTGCAACTCTTCTTCTTTCTCCTATGATCAGATTGATGAGATTACTATATGCTCAGGTGCTTAACGATCGAGGCTACAATGGAGCAACTGCAGACTTGTGGTCGTGTGGAGTCATACTCTTTGTATTGCTTGCTGGTTACTTGCCATTTGATGATTCTAATCTCATCAACCTATACAAAAAAGTGAGAGTTTGAGATGTTCCCAGTGCAGTGTTGAACAGATGTTTTATCTATATCTCTTAATCCCAAACTTCTGCTGTATTATTTCCAGATATGTTCCGCGGAATTCACTTGTCCTCCTTGGATTTCCTTCGGTGCCAGGAAATTGATTACTCGAATCCTGGAACCAAATCCCGAGAAAGTAAGGCTGATCAACTAACTGATGAGATTCTTATTCTCAGATGTTGTCATCGTTTTCTTACTTTGTCACTTCTTCTATCGTGAAGCGCATTACAATTGCTGAGCTTTTGGAGGATGAATGGTTCAAGAAGGATTACAAACCACCAGCATTCGATGAGAAGGAAGACGCGAATTTGGATGACGTGGAAGCTGTATTCAAGGATTCTGAGGTTACTCTTGAGCACATGGGATTGATTGGTTATCTGAAACTCGTGCCAAAATATCAAGCTATTTCGTATGTTTTTCGCATGCAGGAACATCATGTTACTGAGAAAAGGGAGCAGCAGCCAGCTGCCATGAATGCATTCGAGTTAATTTCCATGTCAAAAGGTCTGGATCTCGGGAATCTATTCGACGAACAGGTATGACTTACAAGTTGTTTGTTCCCTTCACACTTCGATGAATCATAATTTAGTAGAAGTGAACTATCGAAATCCATTGCAACATAATCTCACCTTTCGCGTACCCTTTTGTTTGCCCCGGCACTGGTTGCAGGGGTTCAAGAGAGAAACCAGGTTCACATCTAAATCCTCAGCAAAGGATATAATTAGTAAAATTGAAGCAGCTGCAAAACCTCTAGGCTTTGATGTTCAAAAGAAGAACTACAAGGTAATCTTGAGTTTGATATGCATTTGTTTGTTCGAAATTCGAGCAACGCTTTGATCTTTCTCTTCACGATAACGATACTTTCCATTTTCCATCTCAGATGAGGCTTGAGAACTCGAAAGCTGGAAGAAAAGGCAACCTCAATGTCGCCACTGAGGTATTTTCAAGAATGCATTCCATTATCAAACCATGTACGCATTTTAACATTTCCTTTGTATATTTCGATGTTAATCTGTATCGCGTGCTCGAATCAGGTTTTTCAAGTGGCCCCGTCTTTGCATATGGTCGAGGTTAGAAAAGCAAAGGGAGATACTCTGGAATTTCACAAGGTATGCAAGTATTAATGCAACTGAGCTTCACACTGAACCATATCAGAATAACACTTTCCTCTGGTGGTTTGTTTTCATGTGCAGTTCTATAAAAACCTCTCAACCTGCCTCAACGATGTGGTATGGAAACCTGAAGATGACACGAACACAAAGTAGCAACTCTCTCGTTGGACGTGTTGGGATTCGACTCGAGCAGTCGTCGTGTAGTCTCATGATTTCAAAATGGGACAACATATACTTATTTTCTTGTGAGATGTTGCTTCTTCAATGTATGCAAATGCAATCTGAAACTTTATATTAGGCACCTCTCTTTATCCAATGAAAAACCCAAACATACAAAGCAATGACGTCTCTTCATTTATATACACCAGCAACACAAAAATGCAGCTCCTAGTCTGTATATACGTAGCGTAGGAACGAGTGAGCACTCGTTCCTATGCTACCGAGACAGCCTAATCTCTCGGATAGTCCTATGAGGACTGGCTTGAGCTGAGATCCTGGGGGCGGCCGTGGACGCCTGAATTTCCTGAAGATCGGCGAGGACCTCCGTCATGGCAGGCCGACACTTGGGGTCGATGGTGAGGCATCGCACTGCAATGGCAGCTGCAGCTTGTGCCCCCTTCTTAGAGTACTGCCCTCCAAGCCTTGAGTCCATGATTCTCAACACCTTCCTGCTGTCGCTCAGGAATGGCCTCGTCCAATCCACCAATGTTTCTTCGGCTCCTCCGGCATTCTCGTCGCCGGATGCTCGCTTGCCCGACAGCAGCTCTAGCAGTACCACTCCAAAGCTGTAGACGTCGCTCTTTGGGGTCAAGTGGCCCGTGGCTACGTATTCCGGTGCAGCATAGCCCCTGGTGCCCACAACCCGGGTGGAAACGTGAGTCCTGTCACCCTTGGGACCCTCCCTCGCTAGCCCGAAATCCGATAGCTTGGCATTGAATTCCTGCAGGAGAAGCTACTATTAGTTTGGTGTATACGCTACAATAGTGTGCACAGTTTGGCAAAAAGGAAGCCGAATCGGTCAAATTAAATTAATTTGATCAATTTAGCTAGTTTGAGTTCAAACTGGATTATTGACAGACAGTTTGAAGGGTAAAATCAGTCGTTTTGGCCGGACCGCCCGTATAATAGTGACAATAAAATATTATTTGATAGAAAGCTAAAATAATAATTATATTGATATATATGCCTATAATTTATATTCTTTCGAATTGCACCTCTATACATCAACTTTTATTTTCTTACCACTCGCAACCGCATCCTTATTTATTTATCCGTTCTCTCCGATTCATAATTAATGACAAGCAAAACGTATTTACATTAATTCTTATTTTTACATCATTTGTACATTAATATTTAAAATAGTTAAAACGCTATACTAATTTCATTGTTTTCACTATTAGTCGAATAAGTTTTCAAATCCATTAAACCAAAGCATTTTAATATAATCATTTAGCTAATTTGATTTATATAAATTTCAAATTGAATCCATTCAAACCATCAAATGGAACCGTGTATGCACAATACAGTAGAAAGAAGGGAACAATACATACCGAGTCAAGGAGCACGTTGGACGCCTTGAGGTCCCGGTAGATGACATTGGCGTCGAGGCTATGCAAGAACGACAAGCCTCGAGCCACGTCCACCGCTATCCGCATCCTCGTCGCCCACGCCACTAGCTGCACTCCTTCTGCACCCACCCACCAAGTTAAATCAATTACTCAGTTACAAATACAATACAAGATCATGAGACACTACTAGTACTGATCAGTATCACTCACTCCTAAAAAGATGATTCTCCAAGCTCCCTTTAGGCATGTATTCATACACCAGAAGCCTCTTCTCCGATTCCGAGCAGTAGCCAATGAGCTTCACCAGATTCTCATGGTGCAGCAGCCCCAAATAGTTCACCTCCGTCTGTTAAAAAAACGGATGAAAATATTTGAAGAATGAATTGATTATAATGCATGGAGTGATTGAGTTGAGACGTACAAGCCATTCTCTGTGACCCTGAACACTCTCCGCCTTGAGCTTCTTCACCGCCACAACGAGGCCCGTCCCCGGCCGGCACGGCGCGAACGTCTGCTCGTCGATCCAGCCTTTGAAGACGTACCCAAAACCCCCCTCTCCCAGAAGGCTATCAGACCTGAAGTTTCTTGTGGCGTTCTTGAGATCACTGAATGTGAAGGATCTGAGGTTGCTGGACTCACCCCTCATTGCTAACATCGTCTTGCACACGCTATCACTCTGATTTTGCTGCTTCTCCTCTGGCAAATTCAAACCCACTCATTAATTTTTCATTCTTTTTTTTAACAATCTCGTATGATCATCTTGGTCTTGGAAGGCAAAGCAAACATTGACTGATACAGCATTCTTGTTCTAGAGTTTCAGTTTCGACACCAAGATTTCATAACAGAAACTCATACCTGAGAATTGACCAGAAGAGGCATGAGCAAGTTTAGCAGACTTTCCCAAGCAACTCCCCATTGCACAGAATGCTCAAATTATGGAAAATAATTAGGTGGGTTGGACTTGGAGTTTAACCTATTTAATTGGAGGTCTGAGATTTCAAGAATGCTGCTGAGCCCATTGATGGGAGTAGAGATGAGAAGGAGGAGGAGAAGGCAACCACCCTGGGGGTGGGGTGGGGGTGGTTGTTTAGTCAAGGTTGAAGAAAATCTTCATTGAAAATGATGACATTGACTGACATATTTAGATTATTGTCTTGCATTGTATGGTTCCAATGTATGCTAAATGTGGACAAGCTTGCTTTATTGTATTAATACAAGTAACAATATTTGACTGCAATTTGCTATGAATTCTGTATTCAACATTTTGACCAATCTATATAGCCATGGAATACTATGTGTCTAGCCCTCAGACTTTTTGCATCATTTTTTCATTTTTTTTTTTTTTTATCTTACTCCATCCATCCTATTAATCTTATTTTTTTAAAATATTATTAATAAATTATATTAATTTTTTATATTTATGTTATTGTATTAAAAGCAAGATTAATATGACGGGAAGTATTTTTTTATTGAATATTGTTGAAATTGATCGTAAAAGAGTAATTTCATCAAATATAACATGCACCGAAAATAAATATTATATTATTGTGGCTGCGACAGAAAAGAAAGGTTACTTGTTTGGATTTGTTTTCTTTTTGGTATATTAAATTCGCTTTGTGAAAAGGGATATATATTTCTATATTTAGAGAACGTCAATGTTGACCGCTTTTTTGATGCGTCAGATTTATTTGAGTTGGTGCAACTCTGTGTTTATCTTTTTTAAATATTTCATTGATTAAAAAGTGTGAATAATTCGTTTGCTTTTGTTTGTCTTAGGTTAATTTAATTAAAATCTGGGTTAGAATTGGACGTGGGATTTTATATCTGGGTAGAATTTTATTTTATAGTAGTGAAAAAACACAAGTGGGGCTTAATTGGGTCTAATAATCAAAATTGATTATTTTAAACATCAATTTCAAATTCAGCCGCAACGAAGCTTCTAACAAGTTTCTCATTTTTCGCACATTTATTTATTTTTTGTGTTCAATCAAAATTATAAGGCATAACTTTATAAAATGTGATAAGCTTTGAGTCTGTATCGACTCCTATCTACATTTATTATATATAGAAAAATGGATTTGATGCTTAACACTTTATCCAAAATGAGAATGAATTTGTATTCTTCATTTATACTTAATTAATAATATATATATATGTACATTAAAAATTATTCTATTTTTTTATATAGATTGTGTTCAATAAGTTATATTTTTCAATTAACTTTCATTTTTTATTTTGTTAATTTGATCAATCGAAATACTATAATTTATTTCTATTTAACATTTATTTTATTATTAGAACCCGTACTAATATATCTCTTTATATATAGATAAGATAATGGAAATGAGTGCTATCTTCATTTTGGGTTACATAAAAATGAATTCACAAACTTCATTTATACACAATTAATAATTATATATATTATGTTTAAAAATAAATATAAAAAAATTGTTTGATAACTTCTTCGTGTATACTATACCTTTTCAGTTTTCACTATATATATTCGATTTATTTTTTTTTTCATTTCAATTTGATTGCCTCTTGTTTTTTGCTTTTCTATTTTGGCTTTAATAATTAATATATGTCCCAAGCGTCGCATCTGTGGCTCCACTGTTGAACATAAGGCTCATACAATTAATTGACCTTACCGTTTATAAATTATAATAGATTTAAAAAAAATTGACTCAGATTTAAAATCTTGACAAAATCTCAGATCCATAAAATATATTTATAATTATTTACTCCACTATTAGTTTTACTAGATATAAAATCAATTGTTTTAAGCATCATTTCTTTTTAAAAGTTTGGTACACAATTTGAATTTGTGGCAATAAATTAGAGGTATGACGCTAATTAAGATTTATTTCACTATTAACATTATATTATCACATCAGTTCATGAGCATATTAATATATAACAACGGTGAATATTGTAACGTTTATGATCCTTTCTATACTCTAACTCATGACAAAATATTTAACCACCGTGCCATGAGGTTATGGACAATTTGAATATCATTTCGTGTTTTATTTTGAACACATTTTGTAAGAGAATGACTTTATTTTTATTTTATTTGTCTTAGTAGAATTGAACAATCTTTTAGTTATCCGTATTAGTACGTCAATCCCTAATAATATAATTTAATTTTGCTATTTTCTTATATTTGGACTGGGTCACAACACAAATTACGACTTTAATTTTAATAATAATTCATGTAAGATAGTTTTATTTATGAAAATGACGCCTCTAACAAAAAAGAAGAATTCAAACAATATATGTAAATATATATATAGAGAGAGAGAGATAAAAAGTAAAAACAATTACATGTCAATGTCAATGAAAGCGAGATTAATACGATTCATTGAATCTAAGGAATGGGTCTTAATTTGAATGTGAAGAAGCCTCCACCATCTTTGAACATTATTATGATTATTATCATTGTCCCACTTCATCTTTATTACTATTTCAATAATGCCCATTGAATATACCTATAAAAAAATAAAAATAAAAATAAAAAATAAAAAATCTACCTTCGATTTGTTTTTATTTTTTGAAAATAAGGAAGCATTTATTTCTTGTTTTATTTTAGTGATAATCTTGCCATTATTTTTAACATACATACCTTTCATCTTGAAAAAAAAAATTATTGCTCAGAATCATTTATTAAACTTGAAACTTAATCATTCTAGAAAATCACTCTTCCAACTATTAAAAATCATATTATTTGCTTCAAAATAACTAAGTTCATGAGTTGTTTGTGATACATATGAAGTTAATGTTTGGCGGTCTCAATTTTTTGAATGCATTAATTGAGTCAGAGAAGATGTGATGATAAACTCGATATCTTTTTATAGACATAATCTTACACCAAATAAAACCACTATAATTTTTGCTTCCAACACCATAATTTAAAGGAAAATTTTCAGATGAGACGGTCTCATCATTTTTATTGTGATACGAATTTAATGAAATGGTGTGTTTCTTTATTGCAAATGATGTATTTCTTTGTTGCAAATAATGTAATTTTAAAAAATGAAATGATGTATTTAACTTATTGAAATGGTGTATTAAGGTGTGTCTCACAATTAAAAAAATGGTGATACCGTCTATCAGGAGACCAACTTAATTAAAATATGCATCATAGATATTTTTATGATGAGAATTTTATTAAACTCCCATGGGCTCAATGAATTATGAATCTTAAAATGGACTAATTATGTGGATTTATTTGGGAGCACCTATAATCCATATAAATATAATACTTATGAAACCTTTCTACAGACCTACTAAATATACTTAAAAATTGTATCAGCTCCATGGGCCTGGGCTTGTACAGCAGATTATGCAGCCCAATGAAGTTCTTAATCAACCTAAAATATAAAATTCTCAAATAAAAATTCTCAATATCATGTGAAAAATTTGGAATTTGGTAATTAAATTATGTCAGTATATGATCTGATACTACTCCAATAATTTATTGAAAAATAAATTGCTATTGGTATATATATTTTTATTTTAATTTAGGAGAGAGGGGAACAATTTATTTTTCAAGGGAGAAAAAAGTACTACTTAAGTTATCCATCAATTATGGTAGGAACAATTTAATCCATCTAACAATTACAATTAAAATGGATTAAAAATGAAAGAAATTATTGCATGCAGTTACTCCATCATGAAAATCTTCAATCTTGACACACGATAATCTTCCAACCTTGTTTCTGAAATACAGACAGACATAAAATAACTAAATCAATAAACAAGATTCAAAGCCTCAGTTCATATTTACAGCCAACAACAATGCAACACCATTGCTGTACTCAATCTGCTACATAGTTTTAGCATCCGGTGGTGAGAGTGCTTGTCCCAGCTCGGCTAGCACCTCAACCATGGGAGGCCTGCTCTTGGGGTCGGCGGCGAGGCACCGAAACGTGAGGGAAGCTGCAGTTTGAGCACTCCTTTTGGAGTACTCACCCCTCAGCCTTGTGTCCATGATTCTTGAAAACTGTCTGCCTTCACTCAGAAACGGCTTAGCCCACTCCACCAGGCTGCTGCCTCCTATGCTCTCATCTCCCATTGCTCTCTTCCCCGACAGCAGCTCCAGCATAACCACACCGAAGCTGTAGACATCGCTCTTCGAACTCAGCCTCCCTGCAACCCAAATTAATTTCATCAAAATAAGTGTTTGTTTGCATTAGGGAATTATAAACTCAAAATTATCACACCAGAAGCCATGTATTCTGGTGCAGCATAGCCTCTAGTGCCGACAACTCTAGTTGAGACATGTGTTACATCACCACTCGGACCTTTTCTTGCAAGGCCGAAGTCTGAGAGTTTTGCATGAAACTTCTGCACGAAAACAATGCAGCGCAGCAGAATGCAGGATTATTAGTGGTAATAACAAATTATTGTGGAGTGGAGTCATGAAATTTACCGAGTCAATGAGAATGTTGGAAGCCTTGAGGTCGCGGTAGATTATGTTGGCGTTTAGACTGTGCAGGAACGACAGCCCTCGTGCAATATCGAGAGCGATTTGCACCCGGGCTGGCCACGCCACTGGCTTCACTACTCCTACATGCGAACATGCATCCAAAACTACTGTCAAAAACTCTCAAGTTTGCATGATAAAGACACAAATCAGCTACTCACTCTTGAAGAGGTGATTTTCCAAGCTTCCTTTGGGCATGAACTCGTAGACCAGGAGCTTGTTTTTGGATTCTGAGCAATATCCGATTAGTTTCACCAGATTCACATGGCGGAGCTGGCCTAAATACTTAACCTCAGCCTGCAAATTAGGCAGGATATTATCATCACCAAATGTTTGAGATTTTCATGAACTAAGGTTACAATGATTGTTGTGTTTACAAGCCATTCCCGGTGGCCCTGAAAGCTCTGAGCCTTGAGTTTCTTCACGGCAACGACCATCCCAGTGCCGGGTTTGCAAGGAGCCAGTGTGTTGGGGTTCATCCATCCCTTGAAGACACAGCCGAAACCACCCTCACCGATAAGGCCATCGTCACTGAAGTTCTTGGTGGCATTCTTGAGATCATCGAAGGTGAATGATTTGAGGTTGATGGATCCAACTAGAGAATCACATAATGTAAGCGAAGGCTTTTCCACGTTTGATGGATTAGTACCTGATTTTCAAGCTACACCAAAGTGATTACCATATAACTAACTTAATCCAAGTAGAAGGAGCTTGTGCACTCTCACATTGAGCAGAACCCAAGTGAGAGAGTG
The DNA here is from genome assembly GCA_026898455.1 of Plectranthus barbatus. Lineage (NCBI taxonomy): Eukaryota > Viridiplantae > Streptophyta > Magnoliopsida > Lamiales > Lamiaceae > Plectranthus > Plectranthus barbatus. The sequence continues at coordinate 198,172 of JAPKLW010001166.1, read as the reverse complement.
AGACGTGCAGAGGAAATCATAAAGCAAAGCAGAAAATCATGGGAATAGCAAGAATCTTGAAAGAAGAGTTTGTTGAGGACATGTACCAAACAGTTGGGGAGATATAGACTGATCAGATTTAGGTGGAGTTCCCAAGCAAATTCCCATGTTCGAGATTGAGAGAATTTAGTGACCCTGAAAAAGAAAAAGGAATCTGAAATGAAAAGTCCATGAGTTAGAAACAAAAAAAAACCTCATTAGTGTGTAATCAAGAAAAACACTCAAGGCTAATAGTGGAGTGAAGAATTTTCACAGAAAATGACTTGTTGATTGACTTAGGGACTTGATTTTCTTTATAAATCCAAGGAATTCAGGTGTTTGGCTTGTGGAAATAAATTTCAATGGGAGTGGATACACGCAGCCCCAAAATTTTAAATGTAAGCAATGAGAATGGATTCAACCGTAAGAGAAAATCATGATAATTTTTCTTCTATTCACATGCATCAAGACATTGATTTGATAGTGATATTATATTTAAATAGAATCCTATTTATTTATTTTACTTATCAAGTTAGTTTCTTACATTAATAGGTGGCCTTTAAGATAAACAATGTAAGAGAATGATAGGAGAACAACTTTACATAATCTCTGATAACGAAGTATTTATATTTTAAACAATTTTGCGAATGTGAATAGAAAATACGAGTATAATATGATAAATCAGTAAATCAAATACCATTCACCACTCAAAACCATGATTATATATACAATGGACACAAATGTATTCACTTCCAAACACTGCCTCACATTTCCTTTCCAACAGATTGAAAGAAAACTAACAAAGTCTCAATCAAGAAAATCAGATCAAGGCAATTTAAAAAGGGCCTAGCAACTGACACCCAAAAATGGACCCAAAAAAAAAAAGAGCCTAACTCTGCAACAAGCATTGCATGGCTACAGTTAAATTTTCTTGAATCTGGTTAGCTTCCTGCAGAAGGTCTGTCGTCTGGCCCAGCTAGATTTATCTGTTCATGAACGATGATTATTACTCATTTCAGACAAAAGATAATTTGCAAGAAATTTCAGACTTACATTGCAGTCAAATGCAAATCTTCTTGCAAGCATGATAGCTGCATTTCTTTCTCGCTCTGATTCAAATGCCAATACAAAGGAATGTCCCGGTTTCGCCTGCCAGTACACGGCCTGAGCTGCAGCATTTCCGCCACCCCTAACTCCACAGACCTGAGGTAAACGACAGCAACTGTCTGAATTGCAGAATGTAATGAAATGGACAAGCTAAGACACGAGCCAGCAAGAACAAGCATGTGAAGTGTAAGGGATTCCTTACCTGCATTGAATTGGAGTAGTACTCCTTCACCACTGTAGTCTTCCCTCTGCAGAGCTTCATTCTCATCTTCCCTATGTGCAGCACGTGGATGGACTTCGAATCGTGATCTGCTCCGTTCATCTGGATGACCACTACCTGCAGAACAACATAAAGAAGAGTCTGTCTTTCCAAGAAAGAACTTTGTCACCTTGGAAATCAGACAAACTAAGGTTTTCAAGAATGATGTACGTTAAACTCGGTCTCATGCCTTCGCACAAGTGCTTCCACATAGTTTCCCAGTCCAGCCGCTGCAAACCCGAAAACAAGTTCAGTCTACAAAGCTCAAATGGCCCAACAATCTTGGAGAACATAAAAAAGGTAACACTGTCAAACCAGGATCAATAGGCCCAGAAGTCGCCACGGTACTTGTTTGGTCATTGGCTAAAATGTCAGCTTCAAGTATTCTTCCGACATCAAAAGGTTCAGGAGCATACACGGATTTGGTGGCCCCTGTCAACATGAGAGAGATATAAGCTAATAACCACGTAAATCTGCAAGGCTAATCATTTCAAACACATCAAATTCAATGAAAAGATTCTGGGGGTTCATGCATAGTCAGTCTGTCAGGCATAGAAGTAAAGGAGATTAAAAAACACCTGATATAAGCTCCTTCTTGCCAGTCTCGGGTGTCGAACGAAACCATTGAATTGTACATTCCGAAAGCTCTGGAGCGCTGTCAGAGCATCGGTATATACACAAGTATGAACCTAATGCCTCAGTACCATCTATGTCATACAGATTAGGTGTGTTTTTATCACCCTTCCTGGTTATTGCCAGCTGCAAACAATCAACGGCGTTTAAGATTAAAAGTTGATGCAAGTCTTCATATTTGCAGGAAAACTGAAGAATAAAATCCCAACATCAAAAAAGATGCAGTGGTGATTGCAATCTTCTTGCCCTCATGCTCTGCATAACTAAAGACTTGAAATACTATAATATATTTGATCTGAGAGTAATTCTGTTTCCAGAGTGAGGTGAGTTAAGCCAGCAAATCTTAGGCATATATGAACAAAATCAAATCACCGACACGTATACCAACTATAGATAACTGATAATTAGAAAAAGAACATCACTGAAAGGATGTACTAAGATTCACAAAAGGAGTAGAATTGTAAGAAAGAACCTCTTTCTGAAGTTGTAGCGAATGCTTCGACTTTTCAGCAAGTTGAATCCTCAATGCTCGAAGTTCATGTTCCATATCCATCACCTGAAAGAACACATATGCAAAGATATGCATGTGACAGAGAAGAAATTGATATCGCAAACCAAAAAAATGCTCTTTACAGGAAAAGACTCCAAAAATAGTTAGACTGCGTGGCATGTATAAATTAATGTCTTTTAGATTATGATATAAATGTTAAACACTATATAAATAGCTCTATCAGAGGTTTATAGTTATATTACAAAACAGAATCAGTCAAGCATGTGATATTTTATGAGTACTGTAGCTATTGTAGCACCATGATAGAGAAGAATAAAGGCAACAGATGCAATACCCTACTAGGCTGATGTAGCATTTTGATTCGTCTAGCTTCTTGAACCTCCTTCATCAATTCCTCTACGTCCTGTTATATAGACAAAAGGATAAACAACGCAAATCAACAACTCGACAGGATGGGTTTTCAATAGAGCAGCATCTTAAAAGCTTACTGAACAAACTTCTACTTATGTAGTAAAATTCATAAATCATGGTATACACAAGTAATGACTATGTATTCAACTAATTACAAGTGTATATATAAGCTAAATGTAGGAGACTACGTTTGAGGAACATGAAGGTGACACCTAACTGAAGGAATCTCGATATAATTTATAAATACCCAAGACAAGATCATAGGTTGAAGATTCCCAGTACCATAACTGAAGTATCAAAACCATGCAGAGAAGTTCTTTTTTCTTTCTATTTTAATCAAGGTGCAAGAATTTTACTGGAACCTGTTTTCCTGAAGCTCGCAACATCCGCTCATGTTCTTGAAGTGCCTCTTCTACTCTCTGGACTGCTGCTCTAGCATTCTCAATTTCAGTTCGTGCAAAAGATCTCTCTTCATCAACAAGTTTTTTAGCATCTTCAGAAGCCTATAAACAAGATTCGGTTTTCAATATAGAAAGAAGGATAATTGAGATGAATATTTTATTACTGTCCCAAAAAAATATATATATATTTGAAGAAAAACAAAGTTGAAAATTGTAAAAACATAAAGACCGCAGAAAAACAAGGAGTAGCCAAGAAGGTAAAAACTAAGAGGGAGAAGATAAAATGGGCACTACAGTAATGAAGTAACAATATTGTGCAAAGAAAATGTAGACGTATGTTGCCACTAAATGTGTGACATACATCTGTGTTAATAGCTATGACATCAAAAGTGTACATGCCCAAAAATGATAATTTCATCTTTTCTGGCAATGCAATGGAAATAAACAGGCTCATTATGGAAAAACATAAAAGGTTGCTTCACCTGTTTCAAAAAGGTTGCAAGCTTCTTCACTTCAGCCTTCTCTTGGATTAGCTCTCCTTCTCTCTGAGTTAGTTGAACCGCTAAAGCTTCAACCTGTAAACGTTAGATCAACAAATGAGAGTCAAGAGGAAGATACATTTAGGATACTTGCATCATATTGAGGCAGACAATGAGAGAGAGACAACAGAATTATGCACTACATTTAGTGAATCATTAAAACTAAGATCAGTGTATCGTAGCATTGATATCAATAAGGTGTCAAGATATTTAAAGGACCAACAGAGAAGCAATCATGGAAAAGATGAGAATAACCACCATGGCTATAGCTTCTTCCACGTCGTCTTTGTTTGTGCCAGCTACGCGCCCTCTCAGAGCTTCGAGAGCATCCCTGAGTTTCTTTAGAAGTACATGCTTCTCAAGTGAGACTGCTTCTTTGAGTCTTGCCTGGAACCCAAAAAAACAACATCTAAATATAAGCCACCCATTTAAGATGTCAACACTGTTTTGAGTTTGAAAATGGAATACAGAAACAAATTGTGCCTTCAACAGATCATACAATTCAAAATATAGAGATTTCTCACTTCTTCAACATCCTTTCATTCTAATACAATATTTCTAATGAGAAAAATACTTCATAGTAAAGGAGAAATATAACTAAGGCCAGTGTGAACGAGAGATAACCTCATCAGATAGCTTTGCAGCAGCAGCCAAACCCTTTTCAAATTTGCTAGCAAGATCGCGCACTGAAAGGCGCTTCTGCTGCTCGAGCAACAAGGCAGTTTCCCGCGCAACCATATCTTTCATAGACGAAATTTCAGAGTCTTCTTTTACCTCTACGATTTGATTGTTAGCCCCGATTTTATAATGTGGGAAACGACTTGAGGTGAAAAACACATCAGTAGACACAGGTGAGACTGCATCTTTTTGCATTGTATAGCTATAATCATTGCTCAACCTCGTCATAACTGAATTTACCTAGATGCAATATCAAGATAAATTAGTTTTGGCAGCAAGAAAATGTTCTTATTAGCGAAAAATACCACATAAAAAAAAAAAGAAACTTTTCCCATGTACTCACATAATTATAAATGCATATACATTAGTCAATATTTGAAGCACATAAATCAAACGATCAATCTGAGTCTTGAAACCATTATCTTTTCAACCATTCAGAATTTGAGGAGAAGTTGCCAAGAGAAAAAAAATTGGGGTAGAAGAAAAAACTAACAGCCGAAATAGACAATTCTTCGCTGGATAGTCAACTACATCATAATTACTCGAACAAAATTAAGAACTGGTGATCGAACCCCAAAAAGTACAACAAAGATCAACCAAACATCAAACAGAAATTACCAATATTTGCCCAAAGATACTTTTCAATGGATTCAAATAAAGCTCTGAGTGCAAAACAGTTTCGAAACATTAAAATCTGTCAATTTCTAGAGAGGCATGACAAAAGAAGGTGATAATGATGATTAAGAAGAAGAAAATAAACTAAAAACACACATATAAACACATTATTTGGTAAACATACCCAAAAGTAAAGCAAGAATTCACTCACAGATCATGCCAGTGCAAGAAACTGGATAAAATGTTTTGACTCCTAAAAAGTAGAAATGAACAACACCTTTGGTCTTTAAACGGCAGCAGTATTTGAATGTAGAGAGAGAGAGTATACGAATGCAGGAAGGGTCGGGGAAGAAAGAAAAAGCAAAATGAAATAATGGCCGCCTTGTTTGCTTTTTTAAAAGCAAAATGAAAGGAAAAGCCGTCCTAAATATTATTTCCCTCTGCCTACACGCTCACACACAAGGAAAGCTTTTCAGCATATCTTTTGGCCCAGTCTACTTTTCCCATCAAGACGAGACTTTGTTTCTTGTTTCTAGGCTACATGGATAACTAAATTTGTGAAAATGATGCTGATTGCTGAGAAAGAAGGTGTAATCTTTTGCAAGATTACTTTTTTAGGACAGAAACTGAGGTGATTACGCAGGTTGTCACACACAAGCCTATTACTCCATTTAATAGGCCATGGAATTCATTTGTGAAGGGCTTGTGAGCTTCACACCAAATATTTAAATTTTTATTATGTCATCCACAGATTATAATATTTCCATAATCATAGCTCTCAGTTTCAGCTCCGAGATATGAAAAAGATATTGGGATTAAAATAAGATTTAGTCAACTATTTTGCAGTGGCAAGATCATTGCTTTCTAATTTTTTATCGAATTTTGTCCAAACAGAAGTAAACTGTAAATATTTCGACGTGATTAGATGCTGCCTTTTTTTCACCATATCTCTGTCTTATTTTGAGTTTGCCCTATTTCACCAACTTTCTTGCTCGAACATAAATTTTTGTGTTTTTCTTTAATATTATATATTTTTTATTTTAGTATTTGTCTATATAATATTAAAATATATCCCAAATGCCTTCACTTTTTAAATAAGTAAATTAAAAGGTATGAGAACTATAAATATGGATAAAATTTTAAGTTATGGTTGAATATGTTACACATAAACTGGATATATTTGTAAGAGCCGATTTTATAAGATTTGGATCCTTAGTAATTATAATGAAAAACATAATTATTAACATATAGATAAATTTATCGTGTTACATTAATTTGGAAAAAAAAAACTATAACGATACAATATTATAGTGTTTATAACTTTATATCAAATAAGTTATAAAATATTACTCTTTCTATCTCGGTCAAAAAATCGTATTTTGACCGGACACGATAACTAATGAACAAATATTAGGAGAGAGACGAAAAAGATAAAAATAAACTAATAACGCAGGAGGAATGGAGTATAAAGTAAAATTTCCCGCTTGAAAAAAAATATTACAGAAGTTTCATATTAATGTTTGAGCAATAAATATTGAATGTGATTAATTAGCTTTTGCATTATAAACAATTAATAATTGCAATTAAGACTATTATTCCAAAACCATAACGCAGATGTTGACTTTAATATTTTTGTGTTGTCAATAAATGTGTGATATAATTTGCACTGATTGATGGTAGTCGTTAATTATATCGTTCTCAAATAAAAAATAGGCTTTGCTGTAGAGATGGACGGCTGAATATCATTTAAGAATTTAATCAATAAAATAGATTAAAATTTTAATCAGTTACTGGGTCTTTTTTTTTAAGAAGAAAAAATATTTTAACCATGTTTGACTTGCCTAATTTGTAATTGATTAAATGAATTATGACATAATTAGAGTTAAGAGAGTTGACATTAAATTCTTCATTAACTTGTTTATAATGAAGGATAAAGTCAGCCAGTAAGTAATAATTAATAACAGCAATTAATGGAATTTATGGCAAATAAAAATGAGTTTAATACATGCTTTGATTTTGGGATTGGCAAAGTCCAAACCAAATTAGCAACTTAGGTTTTATTCGGTTCAATTTCTTCATCTTTTTTTTTCTATTTCAATAATGATTTCTCCATCTATTTTATCCCTGTTAATTTCTTGCAAAATTTCAACTTCAATTCCGATTTTCATTTTAGTTTTCTACGTATGGTGGCTTGCATGGGCGGCTCCGATCATGTAGACATAGTTGTGTAGCAGCGGTGGCGAGGCGTTGTAGTGATGGCCCCCGAAAATGGAAGACTGCTGCTTCTCCTCGTCGTCGGCTTTCTCCTCCTATCTCTCTCATCTCTCTTTCTCTCTCCCTCCACACCCATCCCCCGAATCCATTTGCCACTCCATTCACTCCCAACTTTAACGGCTCCCGCCAACTTCACATTCCTCATCAAAGTCCTCACATTCAACCGCCTCTCCTCCCTCACCCGCTGCCTCAACTCTCTCTCCAGAGCCCACTACGATACATCCGATAGAATACATCTCCACGTTTACATCGACCATTTTCTGCAAAGTGGGCCTGCGGATTCGGCCCCAAGATTGAATATTTCCAACCAAATTCTTGATTTTGTTGATGCGTTCGATTGGAAATTCGGAGAGAAATTGGTGCATTATCGGACTTCTAATGCAGGGCTGCAGGCCCAGTGGCTTGAAGCATGGTGGCCTGCTTCAGATCACGAGTTTGCTTTCGTTGTTGAGGATGATATGGAGCTTTCACCTCTCTATTACAAGTAGGTTTCTTTCTGTGTTTTGGGAATTTTATTTAGTTTGATATGAAGTGAAATAAATATTTAATCGTGATCTTGAATCTGTTTGCGGTGGTGGTAGGTTCCTTAAGGCGGTGATCTTGAATTATTACTATAACGCTACGAATTTCAGTCCTTTCATTTTCGGGGCGTCGCTGCAGCGGCCGAGGCTTGTTCCAGGTACCTTATTTTCAATCTTTTGCATCTTTTCCATTGATGGGTTTTTATATGCAGTTGAGGTTGATGTGAATTGTCATTTTGGATCGTAATGTGTAAACTATCTTGGCATTTGGTTTGAGTTTTTATGAGTGTGGGGTGTTTCCGCTTATGATTAACTAAATAGTCAAGACTATATCACTGAAGTGGAAGTGGATTGGGTGATTTTGCTCATTTTCATTTTCATGAGTAGGAACATGACTTTCCACCTAAAGTTATTACGAGTCCAGCAAAGATACTGTTCAAACATGTGATTTTACCTTGTGTCTCGGTTATGTGGTATTGGTAAGAAAAGCTACAAGAATTGAATATCGTGTTCATTTATCACTCTCAGTTCCTTTTTGTGTCTGTTATTTCAGTTCTGTATTTGTAACTGTGAGTGATAGTGTTCGTTGCTTGGCACAGGTAAACATGGAAACAAGATGCAGTTAGATGATGAAGCTCGGATCTTCTTGTATCAGCTAGTTGGCACCTGGGGCCAGCTTCTCTTCCCAAGACCATGGAAAGAGTTTCGCCGGTGGTACGAAACGCACAAGTCCAAAGGCCTGAAGCCCTTCCTGGATGGGATGGTAACAATCACATTTTCTTTCCTGCTTCCATTTTGTTCTTCAATTGATGTGGTGTTTATCACATTTGATCCATGGCATGACCACAGGTTACAAATGGATGGTACAAGAGCAAGGGAGAGAAGATTTGGACTCCCTGGTTTATCAAATTCACCCACTCTCGTGGATATTTCAATATTTATACCAATTTTCTTCATCAGCGAGCATTGAGCACCTCTTATAGAGATGCAGGGGTCAATTTTAAGAAAACAGTTGGACCAGATTCTCACTTACTCAATGAAAAGTCTGTTGATTTCGACTTATTGGAACTATATCCTTTAAATGAGCTCCAGTGGTATGATTTTTGCTTCAGAGAAGTAGTCACCAACAGAATTGTGAGGAGCTCAGATGAACTCGGATCCGTTCTTCAATCTGTGCAGCAAAAGAAAACTGTTTTACTAGTTAGTCTGTATAGAGTATCAGAGACGGTGATAAGGAATATGCTCTGCCACTTTGAGGGGCTGAATATTCGCAATTACATCTTGGTCGGCCCAACATCTGATTTTCTCATTGATCTTGCAAGAAGAGGGTACCCAGTGATTGATGCCAGCAATTTTTCTGACAAATCTGTCAATCTTCAAGATTTAACTATGGAACTGTTCCAAGAAATTCTAGTCATAACATCTGTGACTAGAAAGAATCTGGGACTTGGTTACAGCACCTGGGTGCTGGACGGAAACACACTTCCTCGTAACAATGCTTCATTCTTGGACACCTTTGACCATACAAATGATTTGTATGTCGGGAAGGCTAGTAGGCTTATCTTTGTCCGGAGCTCATCCTCTATTTTAAAGATGTACACTGAATCTGATGATCTCCCCCTCAAGATTGCTTCACTGGTGGAGACTTTGGGAAAACCATCAGCTTCTGCACCCATCTTGTTCTATGCTGTTGCGAAACTACTGGAAAAGCAGAGCATCCAATTCGGGAACATTGATGAGATGCACCTTTGCTTGGATTCTGGTTCTCTTCATGCTAACTCATCCTCATTTCATTGGAAAAATAAATTTATCACCTGGTCATCTGAGACAAGGTCAGATATATTACAGAAGCAACTTGCACATCTACATTTGTGGTTTCTGGATGGTGATTCGTCGTGTTCTTCAGTTGTCTGCCATCCATAATAGCATTTCGTCATTTCTGCAGCAAGCCGGCCTGCCTGCTTCAGGAGCCCCCCACTACAGGTAGCTTAAATACACACCTACTTTGAGAAAGAGCAATTTGGTATTTTCTTTTCTTTTTGTAACAGCTAATGCATATATTTTTCTTATCTTGCTGTGCAAAGTCATCAAGAGAATTCTATTTCTATCTTCCCCCACCCCACAAAATCTTATGTAATGGATCTTATACTTGAGTTTTGCTGAAGTGATTTTCATGTTTTTATCTGACCCTCAATTGATTACAATTTCTAATTACAGTTCTTGATTTATGGTTCCATTAGAAGATGACTTGTGAGATGAAACTGATCACCTGGCCAATTCAATATCATTCAGTTGAATAGATCATTACACAATTGGTTGAGAAACAGTAGTCAAAAACTCCTCAATAATTTAGGCAGATCATTACAGTGGTTCTCACTTCTCATTATATGCATATTGCCAACTGCTAGAACTTTAACATTACTCCCAAGGTTTAGTTTTGTTTTCATCAGATTCTCTTACTTCTGATCTATACTTGTACCATGATGCCCAGTAGAGATAGTTTGCGAAATTGAGAGCACTAAGGATGGCTAGAAACCAGTAAAAATAGTCAAGCTTGTTATGATCCAAGCCTGGTGCCTGCAACCAGCCTTGTTTATTTTCTGCA
>JAPKLW010001166.1:64288-183427 GCA_026898455.1 Plectranthus barbatus | reverse complement strand
CTCTATATATATATATATATATATATATATATATATATATATATATATATATATATATTCACATAATGGATGTATTATATGGTTACCATCTCCCCTATGTTATATGAGGCCAAAATCTAGCCATTAGATTTAAATTTGGACGATCTTGATTTAATTTGAAAATAAAAAATTTCGGTGCATTATCTAATGAAGTATATTCGGTGCATTATCTAATGAAGTATACTACATTATCTGGGTATAATAGTACTCCCTCCGTTCCGGTCAAATTGTCCACATTTGATCGGGCACGATAACCAATGCATGTGAGTGGTAGTGGGATGAATATTTTATTGATGAGTGTAGAGAATTTGTTATTTTAAGAAAGTGGAATAATATTGTGGGACAGACGAAAAATGAAATGTGGACAATTTACTTGGGACGAAGGGAGTAATTTTTATATCAAGAGTTTTGTAATTAGCGTGAATCATGTAGCACATCCTCATTTTCTCTCTCCTCTAGATTCTTATAAAACTTTAAATAATCATAACTCACTCAATTTAAATTATTTTTTCACATATTATATATCAAATTAAAGATAATTTAATTATCTTTCAAACGCAATCCCTATTACAAATATTCCGAATAAGATAATCGCATTAAAACTAAATAATGTAACAACTAAAACTAAATGATGTACCATAATATAGAGAATAATGTAATGATATATTATATTTACCTTATTTCGATGTTTTTCGTATAAAAAATTGGGAATAATCTTGATTTCACTGTTGCGGTTGTATTTTATAGATAAAAAAGGTATATAAGTGGTACATTATGTGTCGCTTGTGTATTATATTATTCATGTTTTTAAAAACAGTGCAAAAATAGGTAACAAAAATGGATTGCAATAAAAATATAGCACAATGCATTTTATAGATAAAATGGGGTCTTAGTGGTACATTATGTGTCGCTTGAGTTGTACATTATGTGTCGCTTGTGTATTACATTATCCATGTATGTTTCTCTGCAATTGCATGATAAAAAAATAGAACATAGTGCATTATATAGATAAATTGTTGTCAGAGTGGTACATTATGTGTCGCCTGAGTTATACATTATTTGTCGCATGTGTATTACATTATTAATGTCTGTAACAACAGTGCAAAAATAAAAATGGATCGTAACAAAAATAGAAAGAAGTGAAACAGGGCCTGAGTGATACATTATGTGATGCATGTGTATTACATTATTCATGCCAGTAACAACGGTGCAAAAATTGGCAATAAAAATGAATTGCAACAAAAACAGAACGCAATGCATTATATAGATAAAACATGGTCTAAGTGGTACATTATGTGTTGCTTGAGTGGTACATTATGTGTCGCCTGTATATTAAATTATCCATGTCTGTAACAATCGTGAAGATAAAAAATTGCTCTAGAAATTTAAAAAAATTGCACACTGCTCTAGATAATTGATTCGACAAACTTGTAGTGAATGCTTTGATAAGTCCAGCTCTTCTACCCTTAAAATCTGCTAAAATTTCTTCAATACTTTGAGACAGGTTGACTGGGGGCATCTATTTTCTTGAATTAATATTTAATATCACAGAAAAAAAAAATGAAGAAGGAAGAATGCAGAAAGAAAATGTTTGTATATTCGTAAGAGAGAGGGACGGAGAGAGAGAGAAAAAAAAGATGAAGTATATGCATATTCTGGAGAGGGAGGGAGTGGGAGAGGAGAGAGAAAAAAAAGATGGAGTCTACTGCATATTTATGAGAGAGAGAGAGTGGGAGAGGAGAGAGACAGAAAAAAAAAGATGGAGTCTACTACATATTCATGAAAGAGAGAGAGTGGGAGATGAGAGAGAGAAAAAAGATGGAGTATACGGATGAAATTTTAGGGTGGAATTATCTGGGTTATTAATTATACATTTACTATATAACCCTTAGTAATTGATTATTAAGGGAATATAAATTAAAAAAATTATAATTTTCAATTTAATATGGGCCACATAATAAAAAAAATCAAAGGATGAGATTTGGTCTCATATAACATTTGGGAGGTGGGTAACATATGATCATCACTCTATATATATATATATTCACATAATGCATTCACAATTTATTTTATTCATATTGATGGTCAAATTTGTTATTTACGTTTTTAATAAGTCCTAGTCTTATGGGGCATGCTAGTATTTAGGGGTCAGTTGTTTCTGTTGCTTTTTCCATGCTAGTTGCCATGATTTAAGGCTTTTTCCGTTTTACTTCTGTAGATGTATCAGGCTATAAAAAGCCTATTTGCTCTTTTGAATTATATAGAGATTTTTCATTCCTTTACAATTTATGGGTTACTTTATATTTTCAACATGTGGTATCAGAGCCCCGCAAGGGGCCTGATCGTGAGTGAAAAGAGTGAGTAAAAGAGAGTGTGTATTCCTAAGAGTGTGTGTGCGTCTACAAGCAAGATGTCAGAAAAATTCGTGCAACCAGCCATTCCAAAGTTTGATGGCCACTATGATCATTGGTCGATGATGATGGAAAACTTTTTGAGAAGCAAAGAGATGTGGAATCTTGTAGAAGAAGGAATACTGGCGCCAACAATTGGAACTGCGCAAATGAGTGAAGCACGGAGGAAAAGTGTGGAGGAAGCCAAGCTCAAGGATTTAAAGATTAAGAATTTTTTGTTTCAGACCATTGATAGAGAAATTCTGGAGACAATTCTTGATAAAGGGACATCCAATGCTATATGGGTGTCAATGCGGCAGAAGTACCAAGGTTCCACAAAAGTGAAGAGGGCACAACTTCAAGCTCTAAGGAGAGAGTTTGAGTTACTTGCTATGAAAGAAGGGGAGAATGTGGACAGCTTCCTAGGAAGAACACTCAGTGTGGTGAACAAGATGAAGGCAAATGGTGAAAAAATGGAGCAAGGTACAGTGGTTAGTAAGATACTTAGATCATTGACTTCCAAGTACAACTATGTTGTATGCTCGATAGAGGAGTCTAATGATTTAAGTACCTTAACCATTGATGAACTCCATGGAAGTCTCCTCGTTCGTGAACAAAGGATGCAGGGACATCAAATGGAAGAACAAGTGTTGAAAGTTTCCCATGATGATAGATCTGGAAGAGGAGGAAGAACTTTCTTTAGAGGTGGAAGAGGTAGAGGACGTGGAAGACAATCCATAAACAGAGCAATTATTGAATGTTTCAAGTGCCACAAGCTTGGACATTATCAATATGAATGTCCAGAATGGGAGAAAAAGGTAAATTATGTGGAGATGAAAGAAGAAGAAGAAGAACTCTTGTTGATGTCACACATAGATCTGCATCAAGCCAAACAAGAGGAGGTCTGGTTCTTGGATTCAGGATGTAGCAACCACATGACTGGAAATAAAGGTTGGTTCTCTAACTTAGAAGAAGGTCTATGTCAGACTGTCAAACTAGGGAATGACATGAAAATTAATGTGGTTGCAAAAGGAAGTGTGAGACTGCACGTTAATGGTTTCACTCAAGTAATTTCAGATGTCTATTTTGTTCCTGAACTGAAGAATAATCTGCTTAGCTTAGGACAACTTCAAGAAAAAGGTTTGGCAATTCTGATTCAGAATGACACATGTAAAGTATTTCACTCTAGGAAGGGTTTAATCATGCAATCTAATATGAGTGGAAATAGAATGTTTTATGTGTTAGACACTGCAGCACCAAAGAAGACCATGTGCCTACAAATGGAGTTAGAGTCTGAAAAGGAAGCCCATCTGTGGCACTGCCGATTTGGGCACCTTAATCAGCAGGGACTCAACATATTATCACAAAAAGGAATGGTAACCGTGTAGGTTTTTCCGTGAACCGAATCACCAAAACTAAACTGAACCGGATCGATCTATGGATATTGCTCATAATTCAAATTCTCAAAACCCTAGCATGCTCCTATGAATTTAATACAAAGAATTGTGGATTTAGGGTTTACCGTAACTCCGTCGAGTCTGAACCGATCTTTCGCGTTTGAATTCCAAATCTCAATTCAACCACGCGATCCGATTTAATCTGCGGAAACAGAAATTAGAGATCTAATTTCTAGATTAAAATCAAAAATAAAAGAGAGAAGATAAGGGAAATCTGTTCTCCAGATCAGATCTTCAGGGCTGTGTCCCAATGTTGTTCAGATCTACTACTGGTGAGGACTCCGTAGATCTGTAATCTGAGCAGGACCATAATCGAAATTCTCCTCCTTTGAACTCCAAAATCGGCGCCTCCCTCTCTCTCTAGGTTTAGTGTGTTTCAACTGTGTTATGATTTATGAGAGGGAACTGTCTATTTATAGACCTAGGGTTGGAAACCCTGATGGGCCATTTTGGGCTCAATTCAGCATATTTAATTGGGCCAGTCCTGGGACCTAATGCAAATAATAAAGTGGGCCTATAAATTAATTAATTCCCATGTCCACAACCCAGGACACAATTAATTAATTAATATTAATTTTTTTTCACCACAGAATTAGTACTGACCTACCCCTTTATTACCACGTTATGAGAACGGGCTGCATTAATTGAGAATCCCCATATTTAAGGTTACCAGACATCCATTAATTAATCGGAGCCTCTGACAAGCTCTAACTACAATTAATTAATATCTTATAATTCCTGAGTAGAACCACTCAAACCTTATCACTCGTGCCTGAACTTAATCAGTCTGCAGGACTTTGGCACGATGAATGTTATTGAGCTCCTCAGGGAATGTCCCCATCCTATTACTCAGATATGGTTACCTAAACCCAGTCTCAGGCGGTACTACACGAACTGTTGTTACCCAAGATGCGGATATACGAGCACGTTACTCAGGCTCTCCACCATGGCAAGTCAAAGCAACAGTCAACCCGTGCAAACCTCTGAACCTTCGTTAAGGTTTCGACTCAATCAATATAACGAGATCTTTTATCCGCTGATATCAGACAGACGAATATATCTCACTGCGGTCCATCAATACGCCACCTCTACGTATCAGCATGTCAAGTAACCAAGACAGACTACTTATCCCGACAATGCCGCAGCCATCCGGACAGACGTATCCTCATACGCTGTCTCGGCTGTGATCAGGTTTATGTCTCACTAGGTCAAGTGATCATACTGTCTTCTGCGATCTACAACACGCCGTATGATCGTCCCTATCGGTGAGACAAGAGGATACTATTGTTCATACATGTACGATTGTTAACAGATAGGAGAAATAAACCGTTGTATACTCATTATAATAAATGCTTTCAGTATACAAAACCCATCAAACCGGCCTACCAAATCTGAAATTCCCAAAGAGAACTTGCACCACTTGCTTGATTGGAAAACAACACAGAAGATCAATCCCAAAGAAGAGCATGTGGAGAGCTTCAAAGAAACTACAACTTATACATGCTGACATATGTGGTCCTCTCAAGCCTCCCTCAAACAACAACAAGAGGTACATCTTAACCTTTATAGATGATTTCTCACGAAAAACTTGGGTTTATTTTTTACATGAGAAATCTGAAGCATTCCAACACTTCAAGAACTTCAAGATTAGTGTTGAAAAAGAAGTTGGTGGATATATAACTTGTTTGAGAACAGATAGAGGGGGTGAATTCACTTCACGTGAGTTTGAAGAGTTCTGCATAGCTCAAGGCATTAGAAGACAATTAACAGCTGCTTATACTCCTCAACAAAACGGAGTCGCTGAGAGGAAAAATCGCACTATTATGAATGGTGTGAGGGCTGTTTTGAACGAAAGGCAAGTTCCGAAGATGTTCTGGCCAGAAGTTGTGAAATGGTGTGTGCATGTGCAGAATCAGAGTCCAACCTCAGCAGTAGAAAATATAACTCCTGAAGAAGCATGGAGCAATGAGAGGCCTGCAGTGGAATACTTTCGAGTCTTCGGGTGTGTGGCTCATGCTCATATACCAGATCAAAGAAGAATCAAGCTTGAGGATAAGAGTAAAATGTGTGTCTTCTTAGGAATCAGTGATGAATCAAAAGCATACAAATTATTTGATCCTGTCTCCAAGAAAATCATTATAAGCAAAGATGTGGTATTTGAAGAAGGAAGGAGCTGGGATTGGGGCAGAACTGATGAAGAAAGGAAAATTGACGTGCTAGAATGTGAAGATGAAGGAGAAGATTTTGATGAAAAAGAAGCTGAGCAGGAAGAAGCTGAGCAGGAAGAAGCTGAGCAAGAAGATGACAATGATAGCTGATATGTGCGTAATTTGCACTATTTTTGGGGTTTGAATTGAATGAATTTATGAGGATTCAGTGCACAAATCACACACATATCTCTTCTTTTCATTGATTTTCCTTCACTTGGTGTTCGGGAGTTGTTTTGAGTGTGCAGGGCATGAAAAGTGTTAGAAATTCGAGTTTTGGAGCTAAATTGAGGCTTTGAGGAAAGCAACACTGATCAAGTAAGTTCAGTGCAAGGGAGGGCAACAAGAACTAGAAGAGAACCAACATGGATGACGGATTATGTGAACGGTGCTGATTTGTCTGAAGAAGAAGGAAATCTAATGATGCTGATGGATGAAAGTGAAAAAGATCCATTCTCCTTCGAAGAAGCACACAAAAGCATAAAATGGCAAGAGGCAATGAGAACTGAGATGAAGGCTATCGAGAAGAACAACACATGGGAGCTAGTAGATCTACCCAAAGGAGTCAAGTCAATTGGAGTTAAATGGGTTTTCAAAACCAAACTCAATGAAAGTGGAGAAGTAGAAAAGTATAAAGCTAGATTGGTGGCAAAAGGATACGCACAACAATATGGAATAGACTACACTGAAGTTTTTGCACCTGTGGCTAGACTTGACACGGTACGTCTAATTCTTGCACTTGCTGCTCAAAATGAATGGGAAGTATTTCAACTGGACGTGAAAAGTGCTTTTCTTCATGGAGAACTTGAAGAAGAAGTTTTCATTGATCAACCTGAAGGATTTATCAAAAAGGGAAAAGAAAACAAGGTTTACAGATTGAAGAAGGCATTATACGGTCTTAAACAGGCGCCAAGGGCTTGGTACAGCAAGATAGAAACATATTTTGTGCGTGAAGGATTTGAAAAATGTTCCAGCGAGCACACCTTATTTACCAAGAAAGAAGGAGGTAACATACTTATTGTTAGTCTTTATGTAGATGATTTGATATTTACTGGAGGCAATAAGACTATGTGCGATAAATTCAAGAGTTCAATGATGAAAGAGTTTGACATGTCTGACTTGGGAAGAATGAGACACTTTCTGGGAATTGAAGTTATACAGAATGAAGCTGGAATATTTATTTGCCAGAGAAGATATGCTCGAGAAGTTCTTGAGAGATTCGGAATGGGGAGCAGCAACTCAGTGAAGAATCCTATTATTCCTGGAACACAATTATCAACAGATGAGGCAGGAGATGGAGTAGATGCCACCATGTTTAAGCAAGTAGTTGGAAGCCTGATGTACTTCACAACCACTCGACCAGATCTGATGTATGGAGTAAGCTTAATCAGTAGATTCATGGCAAATCCAAAGTCATCTCATTGGCTTGCAGCAAAAAGGATCCTAAGGTATCTAAAAGGAACCACTGACTTTGGCATACTCTACAAAAGGGGCAGGAAAAACACAGGTCTTGTATGTTATGCAGATAGCAACTATGCCGGAGATTTGGATGATCGGAAGAGCACTTCAGGTTTTGTCTTCATTACAGGATCTGGAGCAATTTCATGGGCTTCGAAGAAGCAGCCAGTAGTGAGCCTATCAACTACAGAAGCTGAATACATTGATGTTGCATTTTGTGCTTGTCAGTGTATTTGGCTGAGGAGAATCTTGGAGCTGAAGAAAAAGGAAGCACAAAAATTCTTTGTGACAACAACTCTACAATTTAGTTATCCAAAAACTCTGTCTTCCATGGACGAAGCAAACACATTGGAGTACGATTTCATTTTCTGAGAGACCTGGTAAATGAAGGAGTAGTGAAGTTGAGCTTTTGTAAATCTGAAGAGCAGGTTGCAGACATAATGACAAAGCCTCTCAAGTTGGAACAGTTCATGAAACTTCGTGTGATGCTTGGAGTAATTGATGCAAC
Source organism: Plectranthus barbatus (assembly GCA_026898455.1). Classification (NCBI taxonomy): domain Eukaryota; kingdom Viridiplantae; phylum Streptophyta; class Magnoliopsida; order Lamiales; family Lamiaceae; genus Plectranthus; species Plectranthus barbatus. The sequence continues at coordinate 175,368 of JAPKLW010001166.1, read as the reverse complement.
TGAAGTTTAAGCTCAATGCAGATGCATTAGCTTAAGGGAGGGAATGATGGTCAAATTTGTTATTTACGTTTTTAATAAGTCCTAGTCTTATGGGACATGCTAGTATTTAGGGGTCAGTTGTTTCTGTTGCTTTTTCCATGCTAGTTGCCATGATTTAAGACTTTTTTCCGTTTTACTTCTGTAGATGTATCAGGCTATAAAAAGCCTATTTGCTCTTTTGAATTATATAGAGATTTTTCCTTCCTTTACAATTTATGGGTTACTTTATATTTCAACACATATATTGTATATCTTAATCTAAATTTTTAGATCGACCACCGGTTACACTATGTAAAAATACACTCACCGTATCCAAAAAAAAAAAAAAAGGGTCCGATAAGTATTTTTGCTAAAATTATTTTGGTTATACTACCGGGAAAGGGCAAGAAGACGGGGGGGGGGGGGGGACAGGTGTTGGGGGTGCGGGGCAATATCGGTATAAATGAAATATGAAGGGGGCATCCGTCATTCATCACATCACATGTCCGTCCACCGGCCACCGACACCCCAAACTAGGGGTGTACACGGTTTGGCAAGTGAATTAATCGGCCGGCCGGACCGTAAATTTCAAACCGTATAATTTGGTTTGGTCCATGGTTTGAGTACAGAAACCGGCCGTTTGGACCGGACCGGACCGTTTATAATTTTAATAAGTATTTAAATTATATATTGTACTAAAAATATTAATGTTGTGCATTTAGTGTAGTGGTTCAAGCTATACTTTGGATTTTAAAAGGCACAAGTTCAAATCCTTTACGCAACATCATATAATTTATTTTCTCCTACATTTTCATTTACAAATTTTTATTTATTTATTTGTAAACGTCTCTCCTTTTACCCTTATTATCTTCTCGGAAATCATAGAATTTTTATTTTTCTCCTACATTTTTATTTATTTATTGAAATTTAAAATAAACCTTAAACTATCCAATATTACAATCTCACAATTTAATTCAAGCGTCGGTCGGCTTCACCATTGTCGCATCGTAATAATGTGACCTTTTACGAACTATTATGTTTGAGAATGAGATATGAACTATTATATTTTGATGTCATAAATTGTTTGTTTCTATTATGATTGTCTTGTAATTTGTCATGAGAACCATTATTTATTTTTTTTAAATTTCTAAAATAAATTATTGCTAAAAATAGAGTTTTTTTATGTTTTGACTTTGCTCGTTAAATTCATGTTCCAAACCGTTAAACCGGCCGAACCAAACCGTTTTATTTGGTTTGGTTTGGTTTAGTTTGAAAAATTAATTTGGCCGGTTTGGTTTGAGAATTTTTCAAACCGTATTATTTGGTTTGGTCTATACTTCGACCTTTAAACCGGCCAAACCGGACCGTGTACACCCCTACCCCAAACTGTTTATTTTAATTTTTTTGGAGAAAATAAAACTGAACTATCTTAACAGCCTAAATAATCGTGAATTCAATTAAAATAGTAGCATAAACATGATCAGAAGTATAATTAAATTACACGATTGCAGCTTTACCGTAATTCCCTCTACAATTAGCCGATTTGTTTCGTTCCACCGTCAATGTCAGCCAACCAATATTCCTAGCAGAAAAGCACATACATTCATTTGATTTATTCCATCGAATATATTTTTTTCGAGATGCTACTAAAATAAAGCCACATATTCAATTGAAAATGTTGTATTTTTTAAATTGAAATCGAGGTCGTATATATATATTTTAGTAGCATTAATATATACTATTTGAGAAACTTCCAAGGAGGGGCAAGAATATATATATATATATATATATATATATATATAGAATTATAATTATATGTTAACCACTTGTCAGATGTTATCTGCTACCTCACTTTTCGGTGCATTATCTAGACAAGCTAATTACATTATTTAGGCAAATTAGATACATTACGAAGATAATAAATTCTATTACAGTTTGTACATTATCTTCGTAATGAACCTAATTTGCCTATATAATAATGTAATTAGCTTGTCTAGATAATGCACCGAAAAGTGAGGTAACAGGTAATATCTGGGAAGTGGTTAACATATGAATACATCCATATATATATATGAGATAAAAGTTAACAATTTTTTTTTTTGATAAAATGATGATCTAAAGATACAATGAAGGAAATTAAAGGTAAAAATGAAGAATAATGAAGCTAAAAATAAAAACAAATCTTAATGCATGATTTTGATGTTAAAATGACTTTTTTTTTAAATGCAAGATTTTAATGTTAAAAATATAATTTTCTCATTTTTTATATAATCACCACTTTATATATATAATAAAGTTGAAAATTACTAAGTCGGCAGAGAAATATAAGAGTTAGTAAGAAATTATTATTGTAGATAAAGTAATAGATTTAGTTTGATTGAATTGTAGAGGTAGAGAATATATATTATATTAGGAAACAATTATATATATACGTAGAGCTAGCCTACACTATCTTTAATTTTATTGTGTGGGGCAAAGGGGCCGTGTGTTTAAGTACGTAGTTATCAGAGAAGAAGTGTATAGGGAATGAAAATGGGTAGTGCAGGTGCAGCTACAGCTACAGCTAAGACGATTGTATTGGTCGTCTCATTGATGATAATATTGCCTCTCCATCACGCCTACCACAACTACACCGTCGGCGACTCCCTCGGCTGGTACGACCCCTTCCAAAACCCCAAACTCGACTACCACAAATGGGCTTCCTCCCACAACTTCTCCCTCGGCGACTTCCTCAGTTAGTACCTCCCTCTCTCTCTCTCTCTCTGCTGCATAGTCATTCTTTGAAAAATTATCACTCTGTGTCGGTCTAGAGAGTTTGATGAATTCTTCTTCTTCTTCTTTTTTTTATTTTTTTTTAATTTTATGTGATTGTTGAATATTGATTTGGGATTTCTCCTACTCGTTCAAACTGATCTGCTGCTTCATTCTCTTACATAAACAAGTGAGGAAACATATTCATTTTTAGCCACTTGATTCTCTCATATTCATTATCTACTGTTTTTTTAAAAAAAAAAAATTGAAAAAAAAAGAAAGAAGGATCTCAACTAACATAAAATTGACACAATTTAGCCAATAATCTTTCCACTTTACACATGAGTGATAAGCAGTTGAATATCTGTGAAGTGCAGATCAAGTAAATTCAACTGCACATCTCCCACTGAATAACTCTGTAAAATAATAATTAGTTGAGAATTTTACACTTTAGGGTGTAATCATTATGAAATAGAATATAATATATGGATAAAAGGTGGTTAATTATTAAATGAAGTAAGTAAGCGTAGAAAATTAGATGAAATTCAGGTGAAATAGTAATAATTGAAGTAGTAATGTCCAAAAAAGATTTGATGAGGTGTGGTGGCTCTGACAGCTGTGTGTATGTATTGATTGGTTGGATATTTTGAGTCAGAGATGCATGTATATTTCATCTTTATCTTCATGTTCATCTCATGTTATCAATTATTAGTTTATTACCATGTTCAGTCAGAACTCACTTTATGGTAAGACTTAATAGCTTTTGCATGTGGACTCATGAGGCATGTCTTGCATTTTGGGCAACACATTTGATTCAATATCTCAACTTTTCTTTCTCTCTCTCTCTCCATATTTAGGAAGTGAAACTATACATATATAGGTGAGTAAAATCGAATTATAAAATGAATAATTTTGGTTCAATTGAAAATTCTCAAATCAAATCCGAATGAGGAGTTTTGGGTTCGATTTTGACCGAAACTCCATTAATACATTTAATTTTTTATTTTTATAATTATCTTTAAGTATGTTAATGAATTAAATGTATATATTATGTTTTAAGTATTAAATTTGTAGATGTTAATTGTGAATTAATGTATTATAAAATATTAAACAATATGTATTTTTAAAAATTAAATAATTTATAAAAAAAATTAAAAAAATAAAATAGTATCCGTCAAAAGCGAAGCTTTGGTTCCAATGGTGGATAATGATTTCTTTTGTTGGAGGGTTGTACCAAATTTTACAAAAACAAAAAATATATATATAAAAAATTGAGCATAATTGAAGAAATTTATTTACTCCCCTTCATCATTAAGCGATATTTTCTCATATTTCTTAATTTTAGTTTCATTTTCTTCTTGGCAACTTACCAACCAAAGACTTATTCATAAACATATTGTTCAAAAAAAAAAAAAAAATAATCGGTTAGACCCCCCTTCAATGCACTTATATCCACCCATGTTTGGTTCTTTTAGGTTTTAGCAAATATTTTTGGAGGATTCGATTTTTATTTTTTAAAATTTTTAGGTTGGTATTTGAGCTTTTCAGTTAGTATTTGAATTGAATTGCTCATATAGGATTAAAATTTTCTGGGGGAGTGGATAGTAGGGGATGCAGTTCAAGTTTCAATAACACACTCTTTTATTTTATGTTTTTATTATACATTTTATTTAAATAATTTTTTAATATTATGGCGTGTAGTGCACTTTCCCATTATAGTGGATCTCAATTCCTATACATACCTCTATATATACACATGTATTATATATGCGTATGTGCGTGACATATGGTATAATTGTATAAGGAGGATTGTCGATTTAGGACCCAAAAGATAGTTTAATTGTCGATTCTAGACCCGCAAGATGATTTGTCAAACCATGACTCAATATATCAAAAAAAATTCTCAATCCAATACCTCATATTGAGATTATGGATTAAGAATTGTACGATTTTTCGAGTCCTGGATTGATAATTATTGTAATCTTTCAAGTCCTCATGAATTGAGAATTAATCTTTCGAGTCGTTAATCGATAATTAAATTATTTTTCGGGTACTGAATTGATAAAACTCGATTGTATAATTAGTCAAGAACAAATTTTATTACAATCTTAACATAATATCAAAACTCTAAGTAAGTTTCCACAAACCATGCAGTTTTCAACACAGACAACAACCACTCGGTCATCCAAACGTACAACTTCACCACATACAAGCTATGCGACTACACCGACGCCCTCGACAACGACACCCTGCAGTGGTCGGAGGCGGAGCCTTCCTCCACCGCGCCCCACCCGGTTTCCGTGGCGGTGCCTCTCTTGAAAGTCGGGGAGACCTATTTCTTCTCCAGCGACTACGACGGGGAGCAGTGCCTCAACGGGCAGCGCTTCCAGATCAATGTGACGCGTGGCGAGGGGCTGCCGCCGAGCCTGCTGCCCGACGATGGCTCCCCGTCGCCCACCAGCCCCCAGTCCGGCGACGACGACTCCGCGCCGGATACCTTGAATTCTCCCTACAATTTTGATGATCCAGAGGATGCAAGTGACGATGATGATGATGCTAAGATCACCTCCAATTCTGATGCATTATTATCAGCATTCTCAAAGGTGTTTGGAGCTCTGTTATTGCATGGATTGCTTGTGATTGGTTTTTTATTTTAAGTTAATTCATTATTTGTTTAGTCATTGGTTTTTATAAAGGTGTGTATTATTTAAAGGTGGTCATATATAGTTTTTTTTTTTTTTTTCATTACTACAAGTTTGATATGACACACTATCAAAATAAATATATAGATTTGTTTGAGATGCATCGCCAGTTACATATTTTATGGTTATGAATTATATATGGACAAAATTTTTAAATATATTTTGAATTATGTGTATTGTTTTAAATATGTCTCAAATTATTCGAATATTTAAATAAATATTAAAATTATTTGAAATTATCTTTTGATCAACGGAAAGTTGATTTTATTGTTAGAAATCCAAGTCAGCAAATTAATTTTTTTTTGATTTAGATGTTCAATATGATAGGTTATTGGGTCTAATTGGATTTCGGACAATAAAGTATGATTTCTGTAAATCATAAAAAATGATTTCATATATAATTGTATAGTTTTAAATAATTTGGCTATTCATTTAGATATTTAAATAGTTTGAGACATATTTAAAAAAATACACATAATTCTAAATATATTTGAACATTTTGATATATATGTAGGTTTTAATTATTTAATAGATTGGTGGTGGTTGGTAGTAATATCTTGATCAAAATGTGTCGCGGAATATGTAATAATCCATCTTAATTTCTGCATATAAAAGAGATCTAACAATATAACATTTAATGTATTTCATTTTATTTAAAAAGAAAGTCTTAATTATTTAAAATAGTCAATTTTATAAAATACATAATGATTTTAGTCACTTTTATCAAAACATATCAAATGTGGCCAAAAGTACATATTTTTAATTGGAGTTTGTTAAAATGTCATAATCAAGCAGTAATTTTTAGGTTGGTGATAAAATCAAAACATGAAAATATATATTTAAAGTATTTTTCTCAATATTTAGAACTTAAATATAATATTTAAATCGCACCCCAAGTCACACCCAGGTCGCACCCAATCCCTCCCATGCTGAGCATAAATTTTTTTAAAATTTTTTTGACTCAGGACGCACTCGGTCCCTCTCGGATCGCACTTAGTCCCTCCCATGTTGACCATAAATTTTTTTTTTGACTCGGGTCGCACCCGGGTCTCACTCACACTCTCTCACACACACTGCACACACTACACTATCTCACACACTCTACACACACTCTCTCTCACACACAGTACACACTACAAAATATTTAATAAATATTACTCCCTCTGTCCCATTTTATTAGTCTCACTTGCCTTTTTTGTCCGTCCCATTTATTAGTCTCGTTTCTTAAAATAGCAAACTTTTTCACTCACCAATAAATTATAATTTCACTACACTCACATACATTGGTTTCTGTGTCATTTTTATTTGGGACTAATAATATGGGACGTAGGGAGTATTTTATTTTATTTTTTAAAGTATCTGGATTTGATATGAAAATGTCAAAAATATGTACTTTTGATTATTTTTTAGATGTATTCATAAATATGACTAAAATTGTTAAATACAATAGTCAAATTGACTATTTCCTAATTTCTCTCTAAAAGAAATAGCATCGAATACAATAAATTGCTTCATAAATGTGTAAAGAAATATAAAATTGCAGCATTAGATATTCTTAAAAGTCCTAAAAGTATGTGTGCATCTGTATATAATTTTGAGCATGAATTAGGAAATGGAAATAATATTAAGTTATATCAGTGTTAAAAATATTATATTTTAACTTTAGTAATTAGTTTTGAAAATAGAAATATGTATAATAATATGTTAAAAGTTATATACATTCAATAAGGGTATCCTTCCTAGCCCACCCAAACCCACCAGCCACCAATATTGCACTTCTATATAGCCCAATTAATTATTTGGATCCACCACAATAATGGCCTATGGCCCATTATGCCCTAACATAATTGGGAATATGTTATAAATTAGACATGATAAAAATATAAAGCATATATTTTATAAAATATGAATAGTACAAATATAAATATAGCATAAAGTTTCTATAAATTATATATAATGTAATACAAGAATATGAAGTATTGTATATTATAAAATAATAAAAGAAAATCATTCTTGATTTTATTGTTTGCAAATAATAGTATCCATTTGAAATACTGGAAAAGCAAATGATTTTGACTCAGACTTAGTTGTTTTGTTTGCAAATAATAGTATAAGAGTGAGTTTTCTATGATATATTATTTTGTGACACACTTGTGAAATTTTTGGGCGTATTGAAAGATTTTGATATGCAAATTGAAAGATAGCCATAAACTCGAATATCAAAGCAAACTAGTTCATTTCATTTCACACTTCTTGAGGCAGACTACATTACATTTATATGCTATACTACTAAAGAGAGATATCACTGTAAACAAAAGTACTATTCTACTTTAACCAATTCTGATATAGTCATAATGTCATCTACCTTTCAACTACAAAATAGACAAAATACTAGCTACTACGTTGTGGTCCTTCTTGCTTCACTGTATCAGAAGTTAGGAGCTCCTCTTTACATGAATCACAATCAATATTTTCTTGCTGTATATTTTGGCTTGGCTTGGCTTGGCCTTTTGACCCAACTTCTTGCTTGACACCTTTGCTGCTGCAGAACCCAGCTTCTTGCTTGGCACCTCTACTGCTGCAGAGTGATGTCTAACACTTCCCGACAATTCGAGCGAGGTTAAGGAAGAAACTCCAAGTTTGTTCCATAACCGAGAAAAGAATTGAAGATTTAACGGTTTAGTCAACAAGACAGCAGTCTGATCTTGGAAGGAACATGACGAATATGAATGGCTCCTGCTGCAACTTGATCACAAACAAAATGAACATCGAGTTCAACATGCTTTGTACGAGCATGTAGAACTGGATTGGATGCAAGAGATATAGTACTGATGTTGTCAACCCAAATCAGAGGAGATTTTGAGCATCCAATTTTCAACTTTCCAAGAAGAGATTTAATCCACATAATTTCAGCTGTGGTGTGTGCCAAACTCCTATATTCAGCTTCTGTACTTGATTGAGAAACAACAGATTGTTTCTTCGAACACCAAGATACTAAACTCCCACCTAAATAAACACAATATCCGGTAACAAATCGTCTATCATCTATATCGGCTGCCCAATAAGCATCTGAAAATCCAACTAAATCTAAACTCCCAGAAGGTGCAATATGCAGTCCACAATTAACAGAACCTGCTATAAATAACGTAGAATCCGTTTAACGGCTCGCCAATGTGTATCAAGTGGAGTAGCCATGAATTGACCTACTCGATTGACACTAAAGGAAATTTCAGGCCGTGATATGGTGACGTACTGGAGCGTGCCAACAATACTTCGATAAAGTTTTCCATCAATTGTTGGATTCCCCGTCATGTTTTGAGATTTGGATTGAGGACACCATTGGTGTAGGACAACCTTTGGCATCTAACATATTCACCTTGCTAAGAATCTCACGAATGTAAGAAACTTGATTGAGATGAAAACTTTGAGTGCTTCGTGATATTACTACGCCGAAAAAATGATGGACCTCACCCAGATTCTTAAGAGAGAATTTTTCCTCAAGCTTATCATTCAACCATAGAATTTCTTTATGAGAATCTCCTGTAATAAGTATGTCATCCACATAGATCAACAAGAAAATCACATGGCCTGCAGAGTGCTTGAAGAACAAAGAATTATCTGCCTTAGATTGATAAAATCCCAAGTTGAGCAAAATTGATTTAATGGTAAGAAACCAGGATCGTGAAGCCTGTTTAAGGTCGTAAAGAGCCTTAGATAACTTACAAACTTGTTGCTGATCAGAGTTAACCTCAAAACCCGGTGGTTGTTTCATATATATCTCTTATATAAAGGCTACCATTAAGAAAAACATTGTCAATATCTAAATGATGTACCTGCCAACCAACTGAGATAACAATTGCAAGAACAATCCGGATCGTGGTAGGCTTTACAACGGGCCTGAAAGTTTCTGCAAAATCAAACCCGAGTTCTTGTGAATAACCTTGCGCAAAGAGTCTTACCTTGTGTCTGGCTATGCTTCCATCAACATGTCTTTTAATTTTGAAGATCCATTTGCATCCAACAATGTTCTTATTGGGAGGTGGTGTAGTAATAGTCCAAGTTTTGTTTCTGCAAAGTGCTTCAAACTCAGTTGTCATAGCCTTTCTCCAAGTAGGACTAGACAATGCCTCCAAAACAATTCTGGGTTCAACAGCCCTGAACTTATCATCAAACAATATTGCATTAAGTAATGGCTTTGGTTTGAATATCCCTACCTTGGAACGAGTTATCATAGGATGGTGGTTTGTAGGGTTGACATCAACAAAGGAAGTTGGTGATGCTGAATGATGGGATGAAGGACTGACACTAGTTGGAGAATGGAGAGGAGTAGAGTGGCCTGAAACTTGATGCGGTGGTGTAGAAACATTAGGCTGAGAATGGGTGTAATTAGAGTCTGAATTAGATTGAACAAATTGACGAGATTGAGATGAGGAAGGTGAACTGAAATCAGACATCACTTCTGATGGAACGAGACGAGGAGGAATAGAAGGCAACCTAGGAAACAGAAATTCAAAGATGAATGAGTGAGGGGGACCTGCTATGCGGAAAAAGGAAAAACTTCTTCATCTAATATTACATCTCTGGTAATTGTAGTTTTTCCATCAGGAAGCAACACCTTATATCGCTTATATGTAAAACTAAAACCAAGAAAGATGCCAAAGGTAGACCTAGCCTGCAATTTATTCGTGTTGTAAGGCCTTATGTATGGATAGCAAACACATCCAAAGACTTTAAATGTAGTGAGGTCTGGTTTATTTTTGTGTTGATGCATGAAAATTCGTGAATTATCCTTTAAGATTGAATACTCGAAAAAGAAATGGAGAGACTTTAAATGTAAGGCCTTATGTATGGATAGCAAACACATCCAAAGACTTTAAATGTAGTGAGGTCTGGTTTATTTTTGTGTTGATGCATGAAAATTCGTGAATTATCCTTTAAGATTGAATACTCGAAAAAGAAATGGAGAATTTTCGTGTTGAGAATGAATCCTCTTCTTTTATTAAGCTTTTACACTATTTATAAACAATCAGATTTACATCAAAGGAAAACCTTTCGTCTATGCTTATTTACCAATTTAACGAGTATAATCAGGTGGAATTTGAGTCAAATCAGCTCGTGATTGACTCCTTAAATGTTGCCTCCATGATCTTCACCCATTGACTTCCTTAGATTGGTTGACTAGTCAACTAATTTTATTTTCCTGGTTTTCTTGTAAGAATTGAACGGTTCGAATCTGACTTTTCAGAAGTTGTCATTTATTTGGCTTAACAACAACCCCCAGCTTTATTGAAATTATTTATTTTAATGAAGTTGACTTCCTGTCAATCGGTGGAATTTCACCTCTTCTTCTCTTTTTTGATTCAACCTGTGGTTCGAAGTGAGATTCACTCACGGCAATTTGATGTCAGGTTATCGATGATTTTACACCAAGGTTCTTTCTGGTTCGACCACATGCTATCAGTCAGTTATCATTATTTCTTGGGCACAACAACAGCCCCCCAACTTCATTTAAACTTGATTGCATTTTAATGAAGCTGAATTCTTGGTTGTGTGAGTTGTCTTGATTGATCGCCCTTGGTTGACTCAAGTTTTCCGAGTAACAATCTTTACTTAATCATGACAGGCACGTAGATTGATTCTCTTGTTTAAATGAGATCGAATCTTAGAGCAATAGTCAGCTCAGTTGAGATTGTATTTCAGAGGAGTAATTGACTCAATCGAGATCGGGTCTCAGAGTGAAAATTGGCTCAATCGAGATTGGGTCTCGAAGTGATAGTTTGCTCAATCGAGATCGGGTCTTAGAGTGATATTTGGCTCAACCGAGATTGAGTCTCGAAGTGATAATTGGCTCAATTGAGATCGAGTATCGGAGCGATATTTAGCTCAATTGAGATCGAGTCTCAGAGCGATAATTGGCTCAATCGACATCGAGTCTCAGAGCGATATTTGGCTCAATTGAGATCGAGTCTCAGAGCGATATTTGGCTCAATCACGATTGAGTTTCGGAGTAATATTTAGCTCAATCGAGATCGAATCTCAGAGCGATATTTGGCTCAATCAAGATCGAGTTTTGGAGCAATAGTAATCGGTTCAATCGAGATTGAGTCCTTGCAAATAAGGAAAGAGATCCGAGAGAGTGATCCAGATATAAGAAGAGAGCGATTCGAGAGGTTGATCGGCGAATAAGGAAAGAGCGATCCGGAAATCAGGAGAGTGATCCGAGAGGTCGATCAGAAAATAAGGAAAGAGATCCGAGAGAGCGATCCATAGATAAGAAGAGAGCGATCCGAGAGTAAACCCCCAAGCATCCAGGTGTGGTATTCTTCAGGGTTCTTTGTGGTTCACTCGAGCGATCATGCAAAATAGAGAGCAAAGAGATTATTGTATTCGAATATAGCATTCAACTTTGTAAATCCTTTTTTTTTAAGAAGAGATTCACTCTTTGCATAAAATAATTGAAGGAGGAAGCTTAAATAAGAGAGGCGAATGAAATTGAAAGAGGCAATTAATAAGATAAGAGAAAAGGTAGAACCCATATTTAATCGAAGAGCTTTGACATCTTTCGAGTTGTGTATCTTTCTTTTCTTTCTTTTTTTTATGAACTTCATGAGTGGTTCGAGATTCTACTTCACTCAAATGTTTAGATAATGCCTTGGAATTAGAATTAATGTACCTCATTGAACTATGAATACTCCGAACTAAATGAAGAGATGAAGAGATCTTTGAATGTATGCGGCTCATAAGAATCAAGCCATATCTCAACATAGATTTAGAACTAATTAAAACAAATGGGCAAAGAATTTGCAAACATTTAACTGTCAAAAGTTTGCAACTGAACCAATGCTTAATCCCCATAAATTTGTCAATTAATTTATTTCCAAGTGCAAGAGAGTTTGAATTATATTTTGTGACTCCTAGTTATTTTTAGTGGCCTTCAACTCTATAAAATTTGTTTTCGTAGCATTATAATACCACATTAAGATGTTGAATAATAATAACATGACTCGCAAAATCGATAAGGAAATAAGAGAGGAACGTTTTACCAAATCATATAGGAAGAGTTTTGCTCTCTTGACTAGCTCGAAACAGTCGTGCGATCACAGGAACATCATTCCTAGTGTATTTCAGAACTTTGAGAAGCACGCCGATATCCATCTCGATATTCAACTAGTCTGCCATCCTCTGACAACATGAACAAAGACCCCCTCAGTGATCGCGACGACCTCATCGCACTTCTCGCTGATCCTGATAACACCAGGTGCTACGACTGGTAGTGCTCGTGCCACGCTTGTGTAACTTTGTTGTACTGGATTCTTGCAGTCCTTCCATTTTGAACTTTCTCAGTGCTACAGTGAACTGCAGGAACTTCTCGGTTGTGCTGATAAATAAGATAACATCTTTAGGCTTAGCTCTCAAGGGTAGTCCATGAATATTTCATTCTTTAATATCGTCACAGAAGCCACCTCGGAGTTGAGCCCTAAGAGCCCTACATGGACTCAAACAAGCAAGAACAAAGCAAACAAGGAACGAGCCCAAACAAATGTCTCAACATTTGCATATTTGATCACAATTTTCTTAGGCAATTATAAGAAATATTTACATTGCAGGTAAGGGGGAGAAATAATTAATGAATCTAAGCAAAATATAATAAATGAGTCAACAAATTACGTGATTAATGAAGTCGAACAACAAGTACAGTAATATGAGTTAAACAACGCAGTAGGCCAAGGATTTTGAGCCAACAAATATAACTCTGCGAGAGATACAAATTTGTAAGAGCCAAGCAGATTCTGACTTCTAACATAGATCAAGCGGGCTGCCTATATTGAGTGAACATGCTAGTGCAAATCTTGACGGCTATCACATTTCATTTATGGGAACTAACAAATCATGTTCAGCGGCACAATTTGGAATTCCAAAAGATTTTAAACCAATTTCAAAATAATACATGCTCGTGCGTGCAAAATAAGCAAAAACAATGCAATTGACTTCGCAAATCTTAGAGAAACTGCAAGCAGCATCAGAGTGACACCTTGCTAATCAATGTTCGTAGACAAATTCTACTTAGATTCATGCTGCTTTTCACTACTTGAATTAATATTCCAATAGTTTCGCTAGATAATTAAGGACAACATGCAAAAGCCACATCACTTAGAACATCTCATCCTATGGTTGGAAAGCAAGAATCAGAGCTCATCAATAAGCAGCAAAGTGAGAGCAGAATAACTCTATGAGGCAATTTATCAAACACCTGATGTCAATCAATACCACGATTGTGATATGCTAGAAACACACTAATACACTACAAACCATCAACAAAATCAGCAAGAGGACACAACCCATTGCATTATTGCAAAATAATGCCCCAATAAACATGAAATCGGCATGTTAGAGCCAGAAACGAGGCCCAATGAATCAAACGGGTGAACCTAAAGGCAATTAAACCAACGAAGAAAGAAATGAAGAACCTAGCGTGGATGCTCCAATAATAGAACCGGGTCAGAATTTCACAATCCAAAGCTCCGATAGATGGGTTATTAGTGTCGAGGTGTGTGCAGCGTTGATGGTAGAGGCAACGCATCACTCATGATTGATCAGTCGTAAGCTATCGGTATTGGAATGAGAGAGATGAAGGAGCTGCTTTGCGAAGAGGGGTCCGGTTGTTGCGGCTATGGTAGCAAGGAAGCTGACGGCTGGATCGTCCATCGGAGGAACTTGGTGACACAATAACTGCGACGTGAGATGCAGTCCGACAATGGAGTGCGTCTGTGGTGGTTCAGCATAGTGCATCTGGCAGTGGGGAGCACGACTGTGGCAGAGGCAACATAGTGTGGCGCGGTGACAGGTGGTTGGACATGGGTGCAATTGCCCACATAGCATGTCCGTGTTGTACGACGCCTGCACTATTCCAGAGGCGAGCCGACTACGAATGTGTCGGGCTGAGTCGTGCGTCACGGTAGGCGGTTGATAATAAACTGTGAGGTGCAGTGATATGTGCGTAAAATGACCTTTATTTTGATGTTTGTGCATGCATGTTTGCGTTCATTTTACTCCCATATCATATGTTTTTGTCTTCTTTTTGTTGTGTTTTCGTGTTTTGTGTGTTTCGGATGGTGTAGGTTAGGTTTTGAGCATTATTCAGCATTTTTGGCTTGGTTTTGGAGGAAAATCGCCCGACCCTGTAGAGACCGATCGATCTGGGCATTTCAGAGAAGATTCTCGGTCGATCTTGTAGAGACCGGTCGATCCTGTAGAGACCGGTCGATCCTGGCACTTCAGAGGCAGATTCCGGGCAATCCAAGCAGTGCTCAACTGATCTGCCATTTCAGAGGCAAATTTCGGTTGAGCGTTTGATATGTGTGTAAAATGACCTATATTTCGATGGGTGAGCGTGCATGTTTGCGTTCATTTTACCCTCATATCATATGTTTTTGTTGTTCTTTTATCGTGTTTTCGTGTTTTTGTGTTTTGAATGTTTTAGGATAGGTTTTGAGCATATTATAGCACTTTTGGGTGAGTTTTGGAGGTAAATCGTCCGAGCCGAAGGTTAGAAAGAAGTTGGATCGCCCAAGCGGAGCAAAAGGAAGAGTTTCGGAGTTTGGAGGATGATGAGAATCAAGGTGGTCCAATATTGAAGAATTTAATTAAGTCATTTGGTCTTAATTAAATTATTGAAGGGTCCAAAATTGAAGTATTTAATTAAGTCATCTAGACTTAATTAAATTATTGAGGTTGTGATTTATGAGAGATAAAGATATATCAAGATACTATTGAAGAAAAGAGAAGATTTGATTTGTCTTGAAATATCTTGGATATTTATTAGATTTGATTTTTAGCAAGATTTGATTTCTAGATTTGTTAGATTTGTTTTTTAGCAAAATTTGAATCGATTTCCTAGTTTGATTAGGATTAGATTTGATTTTTCTCCCTATAAATAGGGCTTCATATTTTCATTGTAATGCAGTTTTCAGTCAATAACATTTGTGAGTTTAATTCTCCTATTCTGAAAGCTCAAGAATTTATGTGGATTTCTTGAAATTCGAATTGACTTATCAACCGGACTTACACATCCGATTGTAGTGTCTTCTACCGTTCTGCGTCGTTAGTTCTTCAGCTTCTTGGGGCGTATATGAGATTCGTCTGGAATACGTCATTTGAAGGGTCGAATTAGGGTTGTTGAACTTCCATCCGTTCGTTGTTTCCATTTCCGATTCCGTTCGAGTCGATTCCGTGTCGTGTCAACTCTAGTTCCTGGGCTGTGATCTAAACCTTCCTGGCGAGGATCGTATCAGAGGAGCCACCCGGTAGAGCGAAGTAGGCTCGGCCGAGCCAAGCGAACAGAGGGCTCGCTCGGCCGAGCTCTGCAGGCTAGACCGAGCCGTGCCGACAGAGAGCAGGCTCGGTCGAGCGAGGATGGCTCGGGCGAGCCAGTTCGACTTTTTTTCAGTCCTGTAGTTTCCAGCATGGCTCGGGCGATCCGAGGCCCTGGGAGCTCGTCTATAAAAGGGGGATTTTCGCATTTTAAAAGAACTTTTGGTCAGATTTCAAATAACCGTCACGAGAGTTCTCTCTAGATTCATTTTCAAACCATTCCCCATCCACATTGAAGGAGATTCAAGCCAAATTCTTCCAATTTGGTGAAGATCTAGAATGAAGGAAGGTAGATCAAGTCCAAGGAAGGCAATCAAAGAAGATCATACTTAGACCTTGCTATTTTGTAATGGATTCTCTCATTTCTCTTATTGATTTGTACTCAATTCAAGGTATGAAGAACTAAATTCAATTGTGAGTGTTGTAGAATGGATATTGTGATGAGTTGATATCAAATTCGCTTGTTTACTTTCCTATGAGGGATTGAATTGCACTTGAGCTTATTCTTTATCTCTTAGGTGTAGGTAATAGCCAACCTTAGAGGTAGTTGATGTGAACGCTGCAGCCAACACGCGGGCGGAATCGTCGTGAAAAGTGTATATTCTTACGATTTTAGTTCCAACCCCTGTGCGGGGCTAGGTCGTAGGGCGATAATTGACGGTCGATTGGGAGTGATCTAGGGGTTAATAACGTAGCTGTTTGCAATTCCTAGTGTCATCTACCGCTAGTTTTCCGTAGCAAGTGTCTAGCGAATGTAGGGTTGATTGCTCAACCTCCTAGGGATTAAACTTGGTTTACAACATAGTTTGATTCAACTTTGAACAATAGAAATTCAATCAACACTCACTATCTTCTTATTGTTGAACTTGAGATTTTGATCTACCTAAAGCAAGTTATTCAATTGTTTTGGCTTGTGAAGTTTAATTACATGTTTTGTTATTGCTTTGTTACTTGTATGCTTGATTACATTCTATTTTGCCTAGTTAAACAATTACCAACGACTATGATTTGCCTAGCTATTGAATCTTCAAACAAGTAAATAGTTTTCACTTGAGCGAATTGAAAAGTACTCGGATTGATAAAATTTAACGTGAAGATAGTGTTGCATTTCACTGTCATCAGCGTTTCCCTTCTCGGCCGATCCATGTCAGGCTGAGCGACGGTTTCTCTGTTTTTGGACATCTCGGGCAATCTCACTTCGTCCAGGGCGATCTGAGGCTCTGCTAGCTCATTATAAAAGGGGGAAAATCGGAACACTTAGATTCTCTCTACGATTCCATCCACCATCTCCTTCCAAACCTCACCCAAGGTGTCAAGGAGCTAATTCAAGATTCCTTGGTGAAGAATTGAAGTTTCCAAGGGTAGATCAAGATCAAGATTCTCAATAGGGCGAAGTGAGTAAGTTCCTTGGATTGATATTATTACTTGATAAATATTAGATTTGAGCAATCAATTTTAGTGTCGTCAAGTTTTTGGCGCCGTTGCCGAGGAACTTAATTAGTAGGTCTTTGGATATTGGTGAAAGAGTCGATGTTGTAGGCTAGGTGTTTGTTAATTTGTCTCTTTGAATCTTAGATATTGTTTGTTATTAGTTTTTATTTTGTTGTTGAATTTTTGTGTCTTTTGTTTGAAAATTTGTAGGTGGTTTATGTTAACACGATCAAAGGCTCGGTTGATTGAAGAACAAAAGTTTTGGCAAAGAAGTGAAGGAATAGAAATTGAATTTGAAATGGAGAACCGGCAAGACATGGGAAGAATTGAAGAGTTGGAATGACAATTGGAACTCATGAAGGCTATGATGAATGGAAGAAATGAACTGAGACGACCACTTCAAAATATATTTAGACGACAAGGGGAGCAAGCAACCGGTGGGTTCCGCTTGGGAGTGAACGCTACTCAATTTGAGATTAAACCGCAATTGGTCCAAATGATCCAAAATAATTAGTTTTGGGGACATGCGACGGAAGATCCGAATGTTCACATCTCAAGATTTTTGGAGATAACGGATACGATTAAGATCAATCAAGTGCCACAGGACCAAATCCAGTTGAGGTTGTTTTCTTTCTCCCTGCATGATGGTGCTAGACATTGGTTTTAGGGGCTTGACAAATCAAACATAGCTACATAGGAGGAACTTCGTGAGAAGTTTTTGTTT
Organism: Plectranthus barbatus; assembly: GCA_026898455.1. Lineage (NCBI taxonomy): Eukaryota > Viridiplantae > Streptophyta > Magnoliopsida > Lamiales > Lamiaceae > Plectranthus > Plectranthus barbatus. The sequence continues at coordinate 157,371 of JAPKLW010001166.1, read as the reverse complement.
AAGTTCTTTCCTCCTAGTTTCACATTGAAGAGGCGAGCTGAGATCACATCGTTTGGACATCGGTATGATGAACTGCTATATGAGGCATGGGACCGGTTCCAGGATCTACTCCGGAAGTGTCCACGACATAGGCTCTCTCGTAGTCAATAAATTTGTCAGTTCTATGGGGGATTGAACTATGATACGAAGATTATGATGGATTCCTCATCGGGAGGTGCTTTCTTAGATCAAGAAGAAGATGAAGCTTGGGGGACAATCGAAAAAATGGCAGAAAATAGTTATCATTGGCCAAAAGAGAGGAAAAATTACTAGTCGGTCAAGATGGTAAATGAGACGAAGGAAAGTGAGGAGTTGAAAGAGGAAATAACCTTGATGCAAAAGAAGCTTGATGCATTGTCTACCTCGAGAGGTAGGAGGGGTGATGTAATGATGATGAAATATGAGGAAGGATACCCGGAGAGCGTGAACTTTGTAAATCCAAGAATGGGGTACAACAACATGCGACCTCAATACAACCCTCCGGGGAATATTTTTTATCACCCCTCCAACCGCTACCACCCAAACTTCTCCTACGCGAGCCCCAACAACACTTTAAACCCTCCAATGCAATTAGAGAATGGGGGGAGTAGTAATCAAGGCAGATATGTAGGGGGAAGTGGTAGATTTGGCAATCAAGAAGCTAGGAAAAATCCTAGTGAGGAGTTGGAGAAGAAATTTGAAAAGTATGATGGGATGTTTGCCGAGATTCAATTGCAAATATCATCCATTGCTAAGCAACTTAGTGGGAAGCACCAACCTGGGAAGTTCCCGAGTGATACAGAGGTTATTCAAAAGAAAAGTTGTAGCATGGTTGAAGGTGAGCAAACACAAGAGGAGATGACATTGGTCATGACTCCTAAATTGGAGAATGTGGATTTTGAAGTGGAAGACAAAGCTTTGGCTACGGAAGAAGTGAACGTTGTTGAAGAGGAAAATGTCAAGGAAAGGAAGGAGGTTCAAGACAAAGAAGTCTTTTTCTTTGATTATGTTAGAAAGGGGGACATTGAGATGTCTAATCCGGAGAAGATACAACGTGTGTCATTGCTTGATGAGTTAATTGAGGAAGAATTGAGAAATGAAAGAGATGAGCAAGGTGGAAAAAATGTGGTAAACAAAAAGGAAGACCTGGGGAGTTTCATTGTAAGTTGTAAGATAGGGGACACAACTATTGAGAAAGCCTTGTGTGATTCCGGAGCGAGTGTAAATGTCATGTCTTGGAGCTTGTTTAAGGAGTTCAATGTTGGAGAATTGAAGTCCACTATTCAAGTGCTTCAAATGGCTAATCAAACTTTGTTTTGCCCTCGAGGGGTTGTTGAAGACGTGCATGTGGAGATTTCGAGTTTTACATTCCCGGGTGACTTCTTGATTGTGGATATGGAGAACAAAGGGGGTATTCACCTCATCTTTGGGAGGCCATTCTTGCATACGGCCGATGCTTTATTTGATATGAAAAATGGTGAACTAACTCTCCGGTGTTGTGGAAAAGAAGTTGTATTCTCCTTACCTTCAAGAAGTTTAGATGAGATAAGAGTTGAGGAGCAAGTGGAAGTTGATAGAGGAGGTGTAAAGAAGAGGCTCAAGGAGGATGATGATCTGGGATTAGCTCATATGGATTTGGTGAATGAGGAGTATGACGATCCAGGGGATTATGTAAAAGCACGAAAGAGGAAGAACAAAGAAGGCTCGAGTGGATGAGGAGCCACCTTGGAATGCAAGGCGAAAGTTGTTCTTTCCAGACGAGCATTGGGTACTTGAGCAAGGTATGAGTTCCGGATCCGCTCATTTTGATCATGATTGATAAAACTTGAGGTAAGAAGTCAAGCTATTGACTATAAAGAAGCACTTGTTGGGAGGCAACAAATGTTTATTTGTTTTGGTTATGTTGATTGTTGGAATAATTGTTTAGGTTGTTTAGTTTCATTGGTTTTGTTGTTTTGTTAATAATGGATATAGGATACTTGATGTGTGGATGTTTTTGCAAGACTTACATGTTTTTGTGATGAGAAATTCAAATTTTGGAAGGTGTTTAACTGATGTGCAGTTGAAGAACTGAAGAAAGGATGCTTGGTAATGGCAAAACAGAGGAAGTTTCAGGCCTGGACTGTTTTGGATCGCCCCGACTCATGGAGGATCGGCCGATCCCAACCTTTGCTGTTGTGGGATCGGCCGAGAAAAGCAGAAATTCAAATTTTCGTGGGCAGAGCAGGAGATCGACCGAGCATATGCAGGCTCGGTCGATCTGGATCGGGCAAGACCAAAGGCTGGCTGACAGACCCTCAGATCGGTCGATCCATCCTCAGATCGGCCGATCCCTGTGCAATTTTAAATACGAATTTAGGGCTCATTTCGCTCCATCTCCATTTCTGTCGAAATTTTTCCTCTCAAATCCTTTCTTTCTCTGATTTTAAAAGCTCTCATTCCTTGATTTTTCTAATGGCTAGCAATAAAGCGAAGGGAAGTTCTTCTTCCTCAATTGGGCGACCAAAGGGGTTTGATGATGAAGAATTTGCAAGATACAGGAGTTTGATGGATAGGCAAATTGTGGGCACCAAATATCCGTGCAAAGAGACATTGAGGACACTTGGGCTAAAGAGTGATGTATGGAGCCTTCTCAAAGGCATTGGATGGGCGAAGTTGCTCACCGCAAGGTGGCCGGCCTACATGGAATTAACAAAAGAGTTTTTTTGCCTCTGTCACTATCTTGAAGGGTCCGAATAGTATTCCTCTGTCGATGAAATTCAAGATTAAAGGTAAGGAATACTTTCTTCAAAGGCATGAACTTGACCAACTCTTTGAATGTGATGAGAATTCTGAATTTGTGCTGGAAGGACTTAATCTTGCTGCTTTCTGGGAGTGAATTATTGGTTTAACATTTGAACGGACGTTTAACATTAAGTCTTGTAGAGCTTCCGCCATTAAGAATTCTATTTTTAGATATATTCATAAATTGGTGGGTGGATCGGTGTGCAGTAAGTACGAGTCTAGTAATGTGATTTTGTCAGAACTTTACATGCCCCATGCTTTGGTGAATGGGAGAAAATTTTCTATGGGGGCTATGCTTATGGATGGATGGAGTAGGTTGTGGAATTCTAAGGCCCCTACTATTAGTGGCGGTATGATTACTCCCGTTTTGGCTGCTTTGGATATTCAATTGTCTGGGGTATCTGCCCCTGCTGTGTTTCTGGATACTGCATCACTTGTGGCAGGTAAATTCTTGGTCCCGGGGAGGCGTGGTGATACTTATTACAGATTTGGAAGATTTGCGATGGAGTTGCCGCGTGTTGATTACACCACTGTCTCGGATTTGGAGGATAAATCCAACTGGTTGTTGGATACTGAGGAGCACAAGGATGTGGTGGGCATTTTGACCCAAGAGGGGTATTTTACTATTCTTAGTCATTTACCCGAGGATCAACAGGCCGGTATTAGAGCAAGTCAACCACACCCATCTCTGGAGGATTGACAGCAGCAGCTTGTTTCGACGATGCAGCGTATCGGTGATTCTGTTGCATCTTTGTCCATGTCTATGCGGGGTTTGGATGCTCGGATGGGCGCCTTGCAGGATGGTTTTTCCTCCTTTTAGACGGGATATACTGCTGACCAGGCCGCCTTTGTTGCCCGTTTTGCTGGCCTCGATCGGCGAGTGGATGAGGTGCAGGGGGATGTGCATGAGCTGCTGCGCCGAGTTCCGGTAGCATACCTCTGCCACCGCCGTGATCGCTCACCACAGGGTCTAGAGGAATGATGATGCACCGTCTACCGTTTTTACAAACTTAGTCTCACTTGACTAAGTTTGGGGGATGTGCCGGTAGTCAGTGCCTTGGTTCATTCTATCCTCTCTTCCTCTATCTTATCTTGCATTAGTTTAGTTTAGTTTGTGATTGGATTATTTTTACCCTAACATTTGAATAATTCGATATGGTTGTATTATGATGATTTGATCTACTTTTGGATTTGGTTTGGATATGGATGCATGATTTTTATGGTTTGATATTTGATGTTGGTTGAAAGTATTAATGAGTTGGTATGAATGACTTCTTTCTATTTTGTTTGGTTTGTGGAATGATTAATGGTATGGTTTGAATGGTTGTGCTAGTGGATAATGTTGTATATTTCTTGATTGTTGGTTTGTGGTATGATTGGTGGGAATGAGAACTTAATGGTATGAATTATGCTAAAAAATTGGTGGTGTTTGTGTTTGTTTAGTAGGTACATAAGGCATTGGAGAGGCAGTTTGATCGTGGCTACCGATGGGTAACGCATTTTATCGCTCTCTTGCCATTTAGATTCATTTCATGTAGATGTTGTTTTTAGGATTGTTTGTGTGCTGAACCCAAACTAGGCTTGAGATTGGACCATGATTTACTAGGAGAAGCTTGAATTTTACCTTAACCTATGATAGGGCGGAATCTTGTTGTCGAAGCATGTCTAAGTTTAACTTTTTCATTGCTGAAGTTTTGTGTTTGGTTAATGTATAGGACTTGACAAAAAGCTGCGAGTTTTTTAGCCATGATATTGGCATATCTATTTTGTTCGAGAGAGGCGAGATTGAGAGCAAAAGATCTAGAACTTGCATCTATTCTCGATCTATTAGCATGAGTATGTGACTAGAAAATGATATTAGGCCGTCGATTCCTAGTCCTACCTTACATATCGGGAGTATAAGGTGTTTACTTTGATTATTATTTGCCTTCCATATCTTTGATCCCCGTGATTAAGCTTATTTGGAGAAATTTCTTTGATATTATTAGGACCAAGTTTGGGGGGAAAAGAGAATGAGGGTGAATACGGTGATGTGAGCTGGGTTGGGAATTGTTTGTTATTGGTTATTGCAATTGATGAGGCATGAAAGGAAAGAAATAAAGAGGATTGATGTAAATCCTAGAAAATAGGCACCCACATGAAAAAAAAATTGAAGGAAGGTGTCAATGAAAAAAAAAAGAAGGCACCCACATGAAAAAAAAATTAAAGGAAGGTGCCAATGAAAAAAAGGAAAAAAAAAAAGAAGAAAAATGAAGAAAGAAAAAGAAAGAAAAATTTGAGAATGGAATAAGCCTCGGGTTTAGTGGTTGATGATTACATTTTAGGGGGAATTCTTGGGAAATTGAGGAGTTTAGTTACTTTGGCCCAAAACCACCTACCTATTAGCTAGCCACGTTATAACCTAAGCAAAGACCTTTTTGATTCTAGGAGCTTACTCATTGTAGTATAGTGGTGAGAATGGATGCAAGTCTATGGAAATTGAGCTCGATATCTTGTGTTTGAGTGATTCTCATCGTCCCTAAACACGTGAGGGAGTGATTTCATTTCTTTTATCCATATTTGATGAGAGGTATGAGTCCTTAGCATTAACCATGTCACAAAGTTAGGTGATAATCTCGTTTGAGTAGGACATGCTAAGATAATCAAGATAAGCTATGAGGTATTGCACGAGGTCGAATGATTGCTTTACTTTGTATTGATTGAGGACAATCAAAGGTTCAAGTTTACTTAATTACGAAGTGGGATTATGATATGTGCGTAAAATGACCTTTATTTCGATGTTTGTGCATGCATGTTTGCGTTCATTTTACTCCCATGTCATATGTTTTTGTCTTCTTTTTGTTGTGTTTTCGTGTTTTGTGTGTTTCGGATAGTGTAGGTTAGGTTTTGAGCATTATTCGGCATTTTCGGCTTGGTTTTGGAGGAAAATCGCCCAATCCTGCAGAGACCGGTCAATTTGGGCATTTTAGAGAAGATTCTTGGTCGATCCTACAGAGATCGGTCGATCCTGGCACTTCAGAGGCAGATTCTGGACGATCCAAGCAGTGCTCGACTGATCTGCCATTTCAGAGGCAGATTTCGGTCGAGCGTTTCCCTTCTCGGCTGATCCATGTCGGGCTGAGCGACGGTTTCTCTGTTTCTGGACATCTCAGGAGATCTCCCTTCGTTCCGGGCGATCCGAGGCTCTGCTAGCTCATTATAAAAGGGGGGAAATCGGATTTAATTAAATTTTTTTTGTCAAATCTACAAAAAATACACTTAGATTCTCTCTCTGATTCCATCCTCCATCTCCTTCCAAACCTCACCCAATGTGTCAAGGAGCTAATTCAACATTCATTGGTGAAGAATTGAAGATTCCAATGGTAGATCAAGATCAAGATACTCAATAGGGCGAAGCGAGTAAGTTCCTTAGAATGATATTATTACTTGATAAACATTAGATTTGAACAATCAATTTTAGTGTCGTCATGCAGCTACGGCAGAGGGAGGAGTGCAGGAGGAAGGCGTGCTCACGGTGGAATTGAGCGAAGCGCCTCCACAGCGGAATGGTGGATGTGCACAGCGGCAGAAAAATATTGGGATTTTTTTGGCTGCTTAGATTTTGTGTAAATCCTCCATTCTTTTCCTTCTTTCAAATCTTTTCCCACAGACGGTGCTAATTAATGATGCATGAAAATTCATGGAATATCCTTTAAGATTGAATACTCGAAAAAGGAATGGAGAATTTTCTTGTTGAGAATGAATCCTTTTTTTTATTAAGCTTTTACTCTATTTATAAACAATCAGATTTACATCAAAGGAAAACCCTTCGTCTATGCTTATTTACCAATTTAGCGAGTATAATCATGTGGAATTTGAGTCAGATCAGCTCGTGATTGACTCCTTAAATGTTACCTCCGTGATCTTCGCCCATTGACTTCCTTAGATTGATTGACTAGCTAGCTGATTTTGCTTTCCTGGTTTTCTTGTAAGAATTGAACAGTTCGGAGCTGACTTTTCAGGAGTTGTCATTTATTTAGCTCAACATTTTGTATAGCAACTCAAGAGGGATCTTTTATTTAAGAACTTTGGATGATATCCTATTGATGATGTAAGTGGCAGTAAGAAAAGCATCCTCCCAAAATTTGAGAGGAACACTAGAATGGAAAAGAAGAGCAAGACATGTTCATCTAAATGTCAGTGTTTTCGTTCAGCAAGACCATTTTGCTGAGGAGTGTATGGACAAGAAATCCTATGTGTTATACCACATTGTTGAAAGAAAGACACAAGGCTTTTATACTCTCTCCCCCCCCTCCCCCCAAAATCAGATTGGACAACCTTTATCTTACAATTCAATTAGTTTTCAACCATCATTTTAAAAGCAACAAAGGCTGTGTAAACTTCACCCTTAGATTTTAACAAATAAATCCAAGTAAATCTAGAATAATGATCAATAAAGCTCACATAATAGGAATAATCATTAGTGGAAACAAGAGGTGCTAGTCCTCACAAATCAGTGTGAATAAGAGCTAATGGGGAATTGTGTTCGGTGGAAGACAAAGAGTATGGAAGTCTATGCATTTTGGCAAAACTGCAAGCTTGACACAAAGAGCTGGATTATTTTGGATAAAAGGAAACATTACAATACTTGAGGGCCTTTTCAACAACATCAAAAGCACAATGACCAAGTCGCTTGTGCCAAATATCCAAACTACTAACACCTAAAGATGCGACAAATGTACTAGGAACTGAAAAACTAGAGCTAGAGAGATCTTGGCAGCTACTGCCTTGAGGGAAATTGGAAAGGTTAACTTCAACTAGGAGACTCGACTTGGACTGAACAACATGTTTTTGAAGCGAGAAATGATAGAGCCCATCCTTAAGAATGCTCTTGAGGAGGATGTCCTTGGTGAGCTGGTCCTTTACAAAACAAAATGAAGGATGAAACTAAAAAAATACATGATTATCCTTGGAAAACTGAGATACGCTAAGCAGATTTTTGGTGATGTTAGGGATATGAAGCAGACTATTTAGAACAAAAAACTTGGAATGAGGATGAGATTTACGAAAGGCATTACCAATGTGAGAGGTATCCACTCCTTGACCATTACCAAGATGCAATGTGTTGTTTCCGTTGTACTCAATAGCTGAGTTCAGATTTGATAAATCATTTGAGACATGATGTGTAGCTCCAGAGTCTGGATACCAACAACTTTCACGACTGATTTCTGATGAGGCATAGGGTGGAGTTTGAGGAGGAACATAGGTCATGTTGAGATTAGATGATCTACCAATTTGTTGCAGATCAAGAGATGAGTTCTGCTGCTGATTTTGTGTGTTCTGAGGTCCAAAATTTTGATCAAACCTATACCAACACTTATCAGCTGTGTGGTTTGGTTTCCTGCAGAGTTGACAAAATGTTCTTCCAGCTTGAAAATGGCCCCTGTCTCTATAGCCTCCTCGTTGATTCCGACTTCCAGTAAACTGACCACGACCTATTGCAGCATTGCTGCTTCCATTCCTCTGGCTACCACCTTGAAAGAGGATATTTGTTGTAGGTTGAAATCCACTAGTATTAACACTAAAATGCCTCTCCGACTCCAATCTAGATTTGAAGATGAGCAAAAGAGATTGTAACTCTCCCAATGTTGTAGGTTCAATCCTGGAGGTGACGTTTACCATAACAGAGTCATGCTCTCTTCCTATGCCTGAAAGAATGTGTAGTATTTGATCTTCTTCTGATATCATTTACCCTACAGATCCAAGTAAATCACTGCATACCTTCACTTTATTCAAGTATTCTCTCATGGACATCCCATCCTTTTTTAGTGTCTGTAGTTGTAGCTTGTATTGCATCAACTTCGCTCGAGACTGACTTGCAAAATTTGCTTCCAATGTCTTCCAAATCTCTGCTGTGGTCGTGAGTCCAACTACCATGATCATTATGCTTTCTGACAGTGAAGATTGTATCTAGGCTGAGAGTAGCTGATCTTGCCTTGTCCAAGTTTGAAATTCTGGATTTTTCTTCTTATCTGTAGCGTCTTTCTCGCAGATCCATTCTCGTGGAGGTGAACTTGTTCCTTGAAGAAATGTCTCCAACCCCTATCCTCTCACAGTGGCTATGATTTGCCTTCTGTGAGTTTAATAGAAATGAGATGTTTTGTGTTAAAATAGGAGTGAGTAACAAAGAGGAACTGGATGGAGAACTTGATGTTGTATCTTGTGGAGTCTCCATTTGTATAAAGGATAAAAGAAAAAATAATGATAAGGGATGGGAGAGTATCAAGAGACAGGTGTTAAAACTTGCTCTTATACTATGACATATTTTGATATACAAATTGAAAGATAGCCATAAACTCGAATATCAAAGCAAACTGGTTCATTTCATTTCACACTTCTTGAGGCAGGCTACATTACATTCATATGCTAGACTACTAAACAGAGATATGATCTAAAACACTGAAAACAAAAGTACTATTCTACTTTAACCAATTCTGATATAGTTATAATGCCATCTACCTTTCAACTACAAAACAGACAAAATACTAGCTACTACTTTGTGGTCCTTCTTGCTTCACTGTATCAGAAGTTAGGAGCTCCTCTTTACATGAATCACAGTCAATATTTTCTTGCTGTATATTTTGGCTTGGCTTGGCCTTTTGACCCAGCTTCTCGCTTGACACCTCTGTTGTTGTAGAGTGATGTCTAACATGTATTACATTCGAAATATATGAAAAACAAATAATGAATTTCAATATAGTAAATAATATATTTATAAAATAAATTATTTATTTTGTTAAAATACATCATTTATATTCGGTAAATACATTATTTACTGAATGATATTCCCTCCATCCCGCTCGAATGGTCCCTCTTACCGAATTTGGCGTCCCGCTCGAATAGCCCACTTTCTAAAAATGACTTTTTTCACACTCAACAATAAAATATTAATTCCATTAATTCATTCTACACCCACAACTCTGAATTTTCGTGTCAAAAAGAAAAATGCCTATTCGCACGGAACTGAGGAAATATATTTCATATATATCTTAACGTCTAACCAAAAAATATGGTCTTCCACAAATTTTGTCGCAACATAAACATACGATAGTCTCATTTTGATCTTTTTTTTTAGAAAATACAAATATATTAATCACAAAACATTACATCAATTTCCAAGCTACGCCTAACTGAACTTGGAATACAAGCAGACAAATCAACATTGGAAGGTTGATTCCGAGCAAGAGAATCAATGACATGGGCAACTATGTTTTGGGATCTAGGTACCCAACAAAATCTAGCATTAATGTTAAGGCTAAAGTGTAAGATATGAGAGATAACAGTTCCTAAGGGGGTTCTAGTAATAATCTTATCTTGAATTTTGGATACCAAGGATTGATTATCCATCTCAAAAATCACTGCCTCATAGCCTTCATTGTGAGCAAGCAAGACACCTTTTAGGCAAGCAATTGCTTCTGCCATCTCAATATTTGTGCATTGAGGTAGAAAAAAAGAAACAAACTTAACTGGTGCTCCACTACAATCTCGAACAACACCTCCTAATCCTGCAACACCAAGAGGACCCACTGATGCATCTGAATTAAACTTAATTCAGCCACCCTCGGGGGGATGCCAATGTGCATGATGATCCTTAACGATCTGGAGCTGCGGAGGGGGCTGGTTGGCCTCCTGGTATTCCTCGAGGTAGCAAAAGGCCATCGAAAAATAGTCGCTATGTGAAATAACATGGTTTTGAAAGACAAGCAGATTCCGAGCCTTCCATATTGTCCACAACAAAGCAACAAAAGTCTCCACAAACCTCTCTTCCTTATCCTTGATGATAAGGAGAATCCAATAAAAAAGGACATCAGATGGGGGGATGAGAAAGGTTGGATGCGAAGAACACTAGCCTACCAAAAGAGAGAGCTCCAACTGCAGTCACGGAAAATGTGTTCCAGAGTTTCTTCAGCCAGTCCACAACGTGCACAAATGGGATCAGCCACAATTCCACGAGAGACAACCTTGGTTTTTGTTGGGATAACTCCCCGCTAACACCGCCAAATAAATATCTTCATCTTTGGAGGGAGGTTCAAATTCCAAAACCAGCGCCAGAGGTCAGTGTTATTGGATGACGTAGAGGGATTCGATGATGACACATCTTTGATTCTCTTCGCCGCCCAATAACCTGATTTGACAGTGTAATTACCAGTCTTGGTGAACTTCCATTGTAAGCAATCATCTTGTGGTGACTCTCCAATGGGAATAGCAAGCACCGCGCAAACCACCTCCTCAGGAAAGATGAGCTTAACCAAATCGTTGTTCCACGAGGTGCCATCATTAGAGATGAGATCACTAATGGTAGTAATATCCTGCAAAGACAAGGAAAGGGGGAAGGGAGATATGAGAAAATTGTTGCCCAGAATCCACACATCATTCCAGATAGAGATGGATCTTCCATCACGGACAGTCCATCTCAGACCATCTTTGAGAATGGGTCGTCCAGCCAAAATACTCCGCCACGCAAAGCTGGGATTATACCCGGTGTTAGCCTCAAGAAAGGTGCTTTTGGAGAAACGCACGATTAAAGCACTCAAGTTCACAAAATCCCATTCCTCCCCTCTCTTTCGAAGAACAAGTGGAGTCCCACGAGCACCAATGAACTCTCCTTCCCTATTTTTCTGCCCCCACCAAAAGTTTGCCAAAATTTGGTTAAGTCTGAAGATGATATTCTGAGGAAGAAGGCAGCAACTCATGATATTAGACGGGATGGATTGGGCCACCGATTTAATGAGAGTCATCTTCCCTGTATAAGACAAGGTGTTAACTTTCCAATTTTTTAGTTTTTTCAGGACTCTTTCAAGAATGGCACTGAAGATATCCTTCTTTTTTCTTCCAATAGAGATGGGGAGCCCCAGATACACTTTGTGTTTTTCAACTGTAGGTATACCCCATAACGATCCAAGTGAGTCAATCTGATCACTAGGAATACTCCAGCTGAAAGCAATCTCCTACTTGTCAAAATTAACCCGCTGCCCTTGATCGCTAAATTATTTAACAGCGACTTAGCAAAGCTAATAATATAGCGGCAAATAAAAATTATCGATCCCACAGGGAAAGAAGTAACGAAAAATCCTAAGTACTAAAACATTAGTTCTCAAAACACTGGTTAGGAAAAAGTCAAATTTTGGGTTGTAATTATTTTGAAATTCTCAATACTTGCGAATTAAATTTAAAACAGAAAACTAAATTGCTTTTGATGAAAACGATTGTGAGAATACATATTCCAGGGAAATCTACCTATCAAGTATGACATGGGTGAATAAATTGATTATTTCCCAATTTAATTCCTCTTCGTAGTGAAACATCAGAAAAGTATTATGAACTTCTTTGTTGGACAATTCATAAAGTAGATTAATTAATTACCTATCTGCGCTCGGTCTCAAGATAAATTAACTAACTCCAAAGATCTACAGATTTATCCTTACAATCAATCTCCTTCAGTTACGACAAGAAATTAGATCATATTGTGAAAATCTCTTTCGATTGAAAACTATTACAGTTACGTCTCAAGTAATCAACTAGTTAATCCTAAGATGTGGCCAACAAACTCAAGATTATGGAATAAACTCAGATTTCACAAACTACAAAGGGAAAGGAAAAATAATTCAATTAATCAAACATGCATACAATGATAATTCGAAACCCTAGAATCTGAGGAAGAGATTAGTTACACATATTCAGAATAATATTCATCATAGATGAATAAAACATGAATTGCATAAAAATCGGAATCCGAAAATAATTCCACAGAACTCTGTCTTCAAACATAAACTTCAAAAACCTTGGGAATCTCTAATCAATCTTCAATACTAAAATCTTGTAACTACTCTAATGTATTACCCCCTTAAAAACGAATTTACATGGCTATATATAATAGTGGAGAATGTATCATACAATATCTAGGTGTAGACATGTCTTTATCTTCAAAACAGATACAGATTAGGAATCCCCGAACTCGCGTCGATCGTGGAAGAATGGCATCGATCGACGCTGGTGAAGTACCCTCATCGATCGACGTGGAATGTCGTCGATCGACGTGGTTGCTGCCTCCATCGATCTTCTCTTTCTTCCTTCGTCGATCGCTCCTTCTCCAATTTCCTCATCGATCGACAAGACATCCTCGTCGATCGACGTGGACCTAAAACTGGAAATCCGACTCTTCTCTGTTTGTAACTAAAAACCTGCATGATTCATAAAACACAACATTACGGGTACAAAAGCCAATTCATGCACGAAAACAAGTACAAAAATGCTCTGAACGTTACACAATCAGTCAAAGAACAATCAGATAAGTTGGTGAAAATCTTAACTTATCAACTCCCCCAAACTTAAACCATTGATCGTCCTCGATCAATTCACAAAAAAGGAAATCTAATCAAATGCAGATACGAGTGTGCAATGCCTCACAAGCTTCTTTTGCAATCTAAGTATCACTTATTCATATAAATCATGCAATCCAAACAAATTCTCATTGTTAAATCATTGAGGAGGAACCTCATCGGGAAGGGTTTGCACTCATCGCTCAATCAAGAAAAGGCTTGAAATTCACTCATTCAAAGTTTTAGTTTACCTCACCATAGGTTTGACAAACTTCTCATCTCTCCACTGCTTGTTAGTGTAGTTTTTCAGGGAATCAGAAAGGTCTTGATTTGGTTGTAATGTGGCTTACCTAAGAGGTAGGATATTTTTGGTTAAGTGACTCAAAATATTACATTCAAACACCAAGTCTTTAGAATATCTTGCCCACATGATTTTTTTTCTTCTAACACACAATCTTGTTCCTTCTCTTTTGTAATTTTCAGGGTTCGAAATTTATTTTGGTTTTTGTGAACTACACATATGAAGTTTTTCTTCTCACATTCTCTTTTTCTCTTTTCTTTTCATTCATGCTCACCAATGTTCACTTATTATTTTTTTTCTTCTAATTTACCCACAGGAACCCTTATTTTTGCACACAGCCTCATATCACAATCCCACAGCTTACACCATCTAATAAATCATAATTTCTTGTTCATCAACCCTCCTAATAAAAGAAAGAAAAATTTTCAAGGCTCAAAGGGGTTACAAGTGGAAATTAAAGGTTAGTGTATGGGAGATGGGCTACGAAAGAACATGCCTAAAATCATTTTCACCCTATTACCACACTTAATGCAACCTCAAGAGAGAAATTCGTCAAATTCTAGGAAGTAAATCTAATAACTTTGTCACTCATCAAACGAAAAGATGGCACAAATTTCTCACAAGGTAGAAATTTTCGTTACTCCTCAATAATTACTCAAATTCCGAACAGTTATCATGCAAAGATTTATACTTCAAAGATCAACTTGTCAAGCAAAATATCTCCTATCATCGGCTACTCTATCACACAGATTATCATTCTTAACTAGCAATTATCTCGATTATCAATCAACAATTCAATTCCAAGAAAAGACAAGTATTCAATTCCAATACCAACATAATCAAAAGTAGTTCCGACTGTCCTATGTTCAAGAGCTCCTAAAACAATACTCAAGACTATTCAACTCAGAACAAGTACCACAAATCAAGAGTTCAAAACTTATTCAAAACATAACAAGTATCACAAATCAAGAGTTCAAAAATACTAATTTTGAGTGAAAAGCCTTGCAGAGAGCAATTGTTCACACTGAAGCAAAAGAACAAGGATGGTGATGGTTCAGAAAAAACAAAAACAAAAACAAAAACAAAAACAGAAAAACAGAAAAACAACGAACAACGAAAAATTAAAATAAAGTAGAAAATGAAATAAAAACAAACAAACGTTTCCCTTTTCCTATCCTCATCCCCCCAAACTTGTTTCACTCGAAGGAGTGGACAAGTTTGAAAGTTAGATAAGGAAAAAGGAAACGGTACCTCATTCCTCCTCCGGAGGATCCTCCATCTCAACATCGGGGGCAGGCCAAACAGGTAGTCGCCGTCGGCGGTCCTGGCGCTCTTTGTGGCATCGGAGGTAGACAGAGTTGGGCTCGGTGTTCAGGAGAAGGCGTTGTATCTGCATGTCGAGGGTGTTGAGCCTCGTGGTCACGTGCTGGCGAAAATCCGCCTGCCGGGTGTGCTCCTCGGCATGCAAAACAGCCTGCTGCTGCATGAACTGGTAGATCATCGCCAGATCCACTCCTCCGGAAGATGAAGACTCTCCCGCAAAGTGGCCGGACAAATGCTCACCGGTCTGATTGGGAATGTGTCCTCCTCCTCCATCGTGCCTCTCATCCTCTGGTGCCTCATCCTCGGGCACTTCTGGGGCTGTCTGTGGTGGTCGCTGGTCGGGCTGAGTCAGCGGTCGGTGACGAAGTCTGGAGGTGCCAGGACCTCCATGTGCTCCAACCATGAGCCTCAAATTGGCGGGTGTGCTCATCAACCAATTATCACGGAAGTGATAATCGGTGACGCGAGTGAGGTTCCTCTGTGGAAGTGGGAACCTTTCCCCATTGGATATCCGTAGGGACCAACCCGCATCCCGTGGTGACAACATCAACATCTTCACCAGGACCCCGGTGCCGAGTCCTCGGCTGTCATCCTCAAGCGACTCGATCTGTGATAAATCGATGCCCACATACTCCGCAATCGGGGTAATCAATCCCCCGCTCCAGATGTTGCCCTTGGAGGCCTTGATCTGATGCCTCCAATGATTCATGACCAACGCCGCAAAATTGAACTCCTCGCCGGTCAGCATGCAGTAAATGGCGTACAATTCCACCACTATCACCTTGCCGCTCTCGTGTCTGCCGGTGATGGACACCCCCATGCATCTCTGGAGATACCGGAACACTGGGTTGTCGATGGAGGAAGCCTTCAGGTTCCCCGAGTCAAACTCCCGCAAGTCCTCTTTAGCATCGGCTGCTATTTGGCTCCAGAAGCGGGCAATGTCAATACTCGGGGGAAGAAAACCGTCTCCCCCTTTTCAGATGCCCCAAATCTCTTCAAGCTTGTCCCTTGGCATCTCGTAGTGCTCGTTCAGAAGCTGGAAGGTGATGGTGGTAGGCTCCGACTCTGGTTGAACCTCATAAACATGGAGTGAGGCAAGAAACTCCAGGACAAGCGACAGATAGGTCGGCCACCGTGCTGTCATCCAAGCACTCCAGTCTATTCGCTGCAGAAGAGCCTCCACATCAGCTCGTATTCCCAGCCGATGCATTGTCTCCGGGCATGGGTAGAGTGTTTGTCGGACGGCGAACGTGTCACCGGAGAGCTTCCAAAAGCGTAGCTCAAAAGCTTTTTTGGCGAAGATGGGTTGGAAGTCCATAATCAATCTGCAAGTGTAGTAGAAAAATATGTCAAAGCTCATCAAAATAACTTCACCAAATTCCCAACATTACAACAATCAAATGTGCAATTGTCCACAAAATGTATCTACCCATGCAAAATTGATTCGATATTTACGCAATTCACCCTCTATCCTAGCATATTACATCATTGATTGAAAGAATTTATCTCAAAAATAGCAGGACAGGAACAACACCCCCCAACACGAATTATCCCCCAAACTACGATCATGAAATTCAAAGTAATCCAAGCAACCCATCCATGATAAAGAAGTATATCGACTAAAACAACCAACCATATCAAATAATCATCATGGAAAACAACGAAATCGTCAAAAATGTAAAAAATGGACACAAGGGTTCCAAGCTCAATTTCTAACAAAAATCATGCTCAAATCCTTCAACATATGAAATAATCGAAGAGGATGGTGTTAGGATACATACCGTGGGTGGAAGCGTCGGATTTGGAGAGAAAAAAAAATTCAAGTGGGTGTTTGGAGAGAAAAAGAAATCGTGCAAGTGTGTTTGTGAGTGAAAGGAATGAGGGTTTTGGGTTTTAAACCCGTCTCTGTCCGGCCTCAGAATTGTTCGCGTCGATCGATGAGGCATTCCCGTCGATTGACGAAGACAAAGTTTCCTCGTCGATCGATGAAGAATTGCGTCGATCGACGTGGTCAAGACTTCCTCATCGATCGCTGCAAAGAAGCAGCGATCGACGTGTTCCGACAGAGGACTGGACCTGTAACAACTCGAAAATTTTCTGAAAATACAAAACTCGACTGACTCGACTCGACTGAATTGGAAATAGCAGAAATAAAGAAAACAGTAAACTGTTGGGTTACCTCCCAACCAGTGCTTGGTTTTATGTTGCTAGGTCGACAATACCTGTGTCTTCAATGACGGTTCAAGTAGTACTTCTCCACCGCTTTGATTTGAAGTGGGGTGAAGTATGGTTTCAGGTTCTGTTCGTTCACCTTGAAGTTCTTCCCATCTTGGCCAGCTAGTTCAACTACACCGTTCATGAATTGGCAAATCACAGTGTATGGTCCGGCCCACTTTGACTGTAGCTTCCCATGCATGAATCGAAGACGGGATTTAAAGAGAAGAACCTTGTCACCTGAATGGAAAACATGTGAGCAAATCCTTTTGTCGTGGAACCTCTTCGCTCGATTCTTGTAGATGACATTGTTCTCATAAGCTTCATCTCGAAAATCTTCCAGCTCATTCAATGTCATGGCTCGCTCTTCGGCGGCTGTCCTCCAATCCAAGTTTAGTTCTTTCACTGCTCTCCAAGCCTTATGCTCCATCTCCACCGGCAAGTGACAGGATTTTTCGAAAATCAGCTGGTATGGTGACGTCCCAATTGGTGTTTTGTAGGCGGTGCGGTATGCCCATAATGCATCATCAAGCACTGCCGCCCAATCCTTTCTTTGCTTCACCGTCTTTTCCAGAATTTGTTTGATTTCTCGGTTGGACAGCTCTGTCAGCCCATTCCCTTGTGGATGATATGGAGTGGTGACTCGGTGTTTGACTCTGTATCTAGCGAGAAGGGTAGCAAGCCATTTGTTGCAGAAGTGGGATCCCCCATCGCTGACCAAGGCTCTTGGCGTCCCAAATCGCGTTATCAGCTTCTGTAGGAACTTGATGACCACTTTGGAGTCATTTGTGACTGTTGGAGTAGCATCGACCCATCGTGACACATAGTCTACTGCCAGGAGGATGTATGAGAACCCTTGGGGTGGTGGAAAGGGTCCCATGAAGTCGATCCCCCAAACGTCAAAGATCTCGACTTCGATGATTGGCATCTGTGGCATTTCGTTCCTCTGCGAGATATTGTCGGTCCTCTGGCAGCGATCACAACCCGTTATCCATCCACGGCAGATCTCATAGATGGATGGCCAATAGAACCCGCTGGCAAGAATCTTGAATGCAGTCTGGTTGGCTGAGTGATGGCCACCACTAGGAGATGAGTGGCAGGCTTCGAAGATTTGTTGCCACTCGGACTGGGGTACGCAGTGGCAAATGACACCATTAGCACATCTACGCCATAAGTAGGGGTCCTCCCAATAGTAGAATCTGACGTCATGCAGAAACTTCTTCTTTGCATATGGAGAAGAATCCGGAGGAAGAACACCGCCAACCAAGTAGTTGGCGAAATCTGCATACCAATGTGTCTTGGACTCATATATCTCTTTCAATTCCCTAGTGGCGTAGAGCTGTTTGTCGGGGAATGTCTCTCGGATCATCATTTGCTGATCATCCCCTTCGACCGGTGGCTCGAGTCTTGATAGGTGGTCGGCAATCACGTTCTCTCTTCCTTTTCTGTCCTTGACCTCCAAGTCAAACTCTTGTAGTAACAATATCCACCGGATCAGTCTAGGCTTGGCATATTGCTTTGCGAACAGGTATCTGATGGTTGCATGGTCAGTGAAGACGGTTGTCTTTGAGCCTATCAGATATGGTCGGAACTTGTCGAAGGCATATGTTGGTTCCTGAGATCAGAGTCGTCGTGGCAACAATAAGATGTACACGAAGTGCAGTGGAATTAAAATTAGCGTTTACTTGTAAGTAGGTTATTCTTAACTTAGGGTTTTCGGCTCAAGTTTGCTTAAGTTACTTTTAGCAGTTATACTCTAGCAACTCCGTTGCTAGGTTAAATCGTCGTAGCTCAAAAGTAATAGAACAGTAATCAACAAGAGAACACAAGGTTTATAGTGGTTCGATCAAATGATCTACGTCCACTCCTTAGCCGAATCGCTAAGAATTTCACTAAGAAAGTATACGGTGTACAAAGAGTTGCCTCTTCTGTAAAGCAAGCAGTCGTCGTCTGGTCTGTCTGCTCCACGGCTATCTTTTGATACTCCGAACCTTTCAGGTGTGGCTCCGGCTGAGTCAAGGGCGCACCTTCGTAAAACTCGCTTTTACCACCTGTGGAAGATTTTAAAGTTCCTTCCGAACTATCCTTCGTTCTCGGCCTCAGTGCCCGTTCTAATCAATTTCCTTTCGAGAAACTGACTGTTGGATACTTTTTATGACAAAAGTGATCCCAATGATTGAAGATTCTTGAATCCGTTCAAGAATTTCTCAGTTGAGTGTCAGATGTATGGTGAAACACTCAAGATGTTGAAGGCTTTTTGGTATCTCGATATTATGCCTTTCAACTGAACTGCTCTCAAGGTTTCTGTCTCTTTTTGGAAACTCTTGTACGTGTGTTTTTGTTAGAGAGTGAGCAGCTCCTGCATCTTCCTTTGACTTTGCCTTTTATAGTTGTCTTCTCGAAGTTTGAGTTCGGCAGATCCGTTAGACACAACGGATCTTTCTACTTAAATGCAGGTAGCTTTTTACCAACTTTTCTGTCTCCGTGCAGGCTTTTCTGTCCTACTTCTGACAGGTCTAATCTTCGCGTGTTGGTCAGAATAGCGGTGTAGTAGTTGAGATTTGCTTTGTTGTGCCTTTACTGGAACGGGATGCTGAATATCTTTCAGCATGCTCCTGGTCTTGATGCGTAGCAAATGTTCTTCTACTTCTCTGGCTTTGGATTGCTAATGCTTTTAGCAGCCTGTAACGTGTTGTCAGATGCTGACTCCTTAGCATTCTGCTATCACTAATTTTCTTTTTCTTCATGCTTTCTTGTTGTCTGCTGAGATTTCTTCCAAGCAACCTATTCTATTACAACTCGATGTTTACCCTATACAGGACATTACATAAGTTGCTAAGCTATGATAAGGTTCAACAATGATCGACCTTTTACTAAGGTTTGATCCAACAAAACCTTTTACATTGTGCTCCTAAGGGTAATTCAGGAATATTTTCCCAACAATTTCCCCCTTTTTGGTGCGATCAAAGCTTACTAAGGATTGCTGAGACTTAGCGTCGAAAAATTCTGAGTTACAAGGAAATTTCTAAACAAACTATCTCAGAATCTTACTTGCTTTAAGTTCTTAAAAAAATAATTAAATCATTCAGCAAACTTTCAAACATCCTTGGCTTATCTTCCAGATTCTGATTTGCTGAATACACAGAGAGTGTATTTCAATTATTGCACGCACTCGGAAAATCAGAATTTAGACAATAAGGTTTTGTCATGATTCTGATGATTTCATATATGATATTGCAATTACAAGTTTGGTGAAATCAGTTCAGAATCATGCAAGAAATATAACTCCATGGCAGATAGAAGTGAACTCCATGGCAGACAGGAGTGGCCTTAGTTCTGAGCGTATGGTGGAGGTTTTGGCTTCTCAAGGGATTCCACCTTCCTTGTTGTCATGGCTAAGAGTTTCTCCATTTGCTCGATGCGAGCTCTTTGTTCTACTTTCTGTTGTTCTTCTAACTTCATTCTTCGTTCCATCATTTCTCGTTCAAACTCTTTTTCTTTTCTCAGCAACTCAGCTTCCTCTGCTTTTACCCTTGCTTGTTCAGCAATCCTTCTTTCTTCCCCCTCTTTGAGCGCATCCAAAACTGAGGTGGTGAAAGACTTGTGGTCAGCAAGATCGACGCTGAGAGTTACCACATTTGTTCGCACCGTAGAGATGGTTTCTTCCACATGTGAGATCTTGTCATTAACTTGACCAACCTTTTGCTGAACCTCTGAGACAGAGGTTTTAACTTTAGAGATTGCTCCTCGTACATCGGCAACCTCTCTTAGAACTTCTTCATTGAATCTGGCTTGCTGGATGTCGTGTTGATGTAGCGCGTTGTGGAGAATGTTGACAAGAGATTGAAAACTGACTTGCACTGGTTCAGCGGCAATAGGAGCGTCGGAAATGACCATTTCATTACATGTTGCTCTGGTGGTAAGTTCATTGACTTGTCCTCCCATTGATATGATTGCAGATTCTGGGACAGTGATTTCAATCGATTGAGTGGTAGCTTCAGCAACTACATGTGTATCAACGTCCATTGAGTCACTCACCCATCTTGATCATGATTTGAGGCAGAACCTTGAGCCTCAAAGGCTTGAAGTAAGGCAGCAGCGCGAGTATAGTCTTTCTGAAAGTTTATCATTTTGAGATGATCCTGTCTCTTAGCCTCTTCTTCCTTTGCTTGTTCAAGCGTGGCTAGTTCTAGGCTCCTAAGTCACAATTTCTCCTCATAAGCAGCCTTTCTCTTCTGATACGCATCCATTGCAGCCTTTTGTCATTTGGTGAGTTGCATGTGTGCTAGAGATTTCTGATCTGGCGTAAACTGAGATCGGGCCAGTGACAGGGATGCAGAGTATTTTCGGTGGGCACGGATGGCTTGTAGTCTTGCAATCACTTGTTGATCTGTAAATTATTTCGTGCAAGAGGGTTGATCCATCCATTCGTTGGCCCATAATTCCTCTGAACGCCAGAAATTCAAACATTGCCTTCCAATAGTGATGATCCGTTCTTCAAGACAGAGTTCATGCATAACGTAATCATATGTTTTCCATCGTCGGAATTGTTTACCAAGTACCTTGCCTTCTTCTGTTCCTTCATCAATTTCAACATAGAAGACCCCGGCAATGTCCCTACTAACTTCTTGATCTACAAATGCTAAGATTTCATCACTCCAATCTCGGAGATCGGCATTCTTATCATCGTCAAGTGAGACAGATGCGCACCACTGAGCTACCCTTCTAGAGTGGAAGAATTTCCCAGGTAGACCATGAAATGGGATCCTCAGTTGTTCGTTTCTCAAGGTGGGGAATTGTCTTAGTGTCTTGGCATCAAATACTTCATTAGATTCCCCCTCTGAATCAGATTCTGATGAGCATGTAGATTCATCCAGAAATCCAGCAGAGGAAACTTCTTGCTCTATCGCATCATCTGCATGAACCTCAATAGCAGCAGCGGCTGTTGTCTCCTCAGCAACATGGACTTCTTCAGCAATGTCCAGCATAGTCACATCAGCTACAGTAGACTCTTCAACAACTGTATGAGTCATGGTGTTAGCATGTGGTTCTTTTCCAGATTCAGCAATCTTTTCCTCAGCAGCTGATTCTTTAGCAAATTCAGCATTCTTCTCCTCAGCAGCTGATTCTTTGGCCGACATGTTGATGTCTATGAGTTCTATTGTGGTGCTAGACGATCCTATATCCTTATCTTTGGGAGATATAACATCAGTTGCTTTGTGCGGTTCATCCTTCCTTGAACTATTGTCTTCATGAGATTCGTTATTTGTTTCACGAATTTGTACTTGTTTGCCCTTGGATTGTTCCTTGGTATTGAAGGCTCCAGAGTGAATCATCGTGACTAGCTCCGCATCAGTCATCCCGTCTTCTTCTTCTGTTATTTTGGTAGATTGGGTGACTTCCACAAGGATTTCCACTTCTTTTCCCTTCTGAGTAGGCTCTGCTGTGGTTTTTCCTTTCTTTGCTGCTCTGCTCAATTCGTCAGCAGCTTCCTCGTTTGATGTCGAACTAACCATCCTCTTTTGAGCCTCCCGCTCATCGTGAGATCGCTTGATCTGTTCGAAGTTCAAATCCCTACCTTCAAATGTGATTCTTTTAATCTCCTTTCTGTATGCTTTTATTTCCTGTGCCTTCTTTTCATCGTTCTGTTTCCTCTTAATTTCACGAATGCCTTTGACACGTTCCTCAAAGCTTTTAGAGGACAGGGGTGGGTCAATCTTCTTTTCGGTAGCAGCAGCTTGATCAGCAGTTGCTTTCTTTTTGGCATCATCGAGTTCCTGAATTGCAGTTTTGAACAATTGTTGACGAGTAGATCTCCTCTTTTCTGTTGGCACAATTTTTGTCTGTTGTTCAGATGAAATTGGAAGGGCAAGTTGACCAAGTACAAGCGGTGGTTGTTCCTCTGCTTTCTTCTCCATAATCTCCTCTATCCTTTCGGTAGGTATATCACCGAGGGCTACAATATCATCGAGTTGCTGAAAGCATTGTTCTGTTTCAGCATTCTTGGTCAATGTCGCTATTTCTTCAGCAGTGACAAGTGATGCCTCCTGCAGCACCTGATGTCCTAGTGAGCTTTCGTCGACTTCCTCGTCTGAGGTGGGTTTATCCTTATCGACATTGGACTTGCCAGTCAATTTCTTTGGATTCTTGAAGTCAAGAGGGTTGTCTTCCTTCCTTGTTACTGGAATGAAATCAGTGGGAAGGGGCTTCACACCTTGATCAATCTTTGTGGGGTGCATGACTAACTCCAGAAACTTGCTTATTTTTAACCCAAAGTTAACATTCGATGAGAATGTTCCATCGACGGACATGTGATCATTCTTCTTGGCATGCTCTGCCCATCGTTCAAAGAAAAATTCTGCCCAATTGCCCTTCACTCTGTCTGTGAGAGCCATCATGACAGCGTTTTTTTTGGCAGATAATTCAGAGTATGAACCGGCATCACATTGAAACATCTTGATGACCAATTCAGTAAGAGTTTTAAACTCATCTTTTAGGACGTTAATGGGGGTGGCCGCCTTGAAGGTGATTGGCTGTCTTTTCCTATCCTTCAATTAGCCAGGTTTCTTCCACAAATTCCAACGTCGTTCCATCTCATCATAATCTGCTACTTTGTATTGAGATATATGTTCCCCCTCATTTCGAAGGCCAAAAGTCTTAGCAAGTACATTGGCATTTACTTCGATTATGGTTCCATAAACACAGGTTTTGAACAATTTTCCATCCTTACTCAATACTGCTCTGGCATAGAATTCAGATACCATATGCGGATGAAAATGTACAGGTTCAGCGGATAAATATTGAATTACCTGTTCGCTATCAAGGATATCTATTATCCAATCTGGGATATGTTCTGCAGCAAGACGCATGTACAGTATGCGATCTTTCAAGATTTGAGCTAATTGCCTTTGCTCTTTTGTGTGGCCGCTCTGTGTTTTCTTCCGAGCCATCATAACTAGTTGACCTTACGATATTGAATCGTCAACATCTTCCTTTTTTAGAATGCCTGTAAATCCTGGTGCATGTCTTGCATGCAGGGGTTCTTCAGAATTTGGTGGAAATTTGAAAATACTGGGTTCGCTGGACTCGGATTGATGTTTATGGGAAGTGGGTTTCTGGGATGATGAGGCTTTGGGATTGGAGGTCATGTCTTTGAGAAAGAATTTGGAATAATCTTGAAGAAGTCGAAGATTTTGATTTTAGGAATTCTGCTCTGAATTTCGAAGGAAGTAGAATGAACAGTAATCAAAGCGCAATAGGGTGCAGTAGGGTTAAACTTTTGATTGTGAGATCTAACGGTTGAGATGAATTCTGAAAAGGGGTTAGATCGACGGTTCATAAAGAACGCGTCTTTCCATATGGTTTCCCATGCTTCAAGAGATACTCAAGTGTTTCTTACGTGGCGTCTCCTCAGTTGATGCCGCCGTTTGGGTTCATTAATTACGCCTTATCGGGTCCTATCAAGTTTGAATTTTGAGTCATCCCGCCTCGATTTCGGATATGTGGTTGTTGTTCAATGTAGCAGCCGTCCAAGAATGCTGATGGATAGTAGTAAATTTCAGCACCCAAATGCACAAAAATGATTTGCTAACCTTGTACGAGATTCGTCAGCATCTTTCGGAGTTCTGCTGGGTCTCTGAGGACTTTGTTCGAAAACCGTAATGATGATGAGATTCTCGATCCTTTTAATGCTTCCCACTTAATATTGCTAAAATGATTTGACTCTCCATGCATACACGTTGATTCCTTTACTCGCGATGTTTCGTATTCCAAGAGACGAATCATTGTGATCTTCAGACAGATTTTTCTCTTTCCTCGCGTCATAATTGGCAAATCCTCTATAAATGCCTCCGCTCGAGATTATCCAAACATCACAACTTTCATCCTCTCTTGACTCGTATTTTTAACCTTCCTTTCTTTAAGAGATTCAACTTCCTTTCTTCACGCATGGATTCTCCTCCAAGAACCTTAGATATCAGGCGTAACCTGATTTTGGATGAGCCGGGTCTAGATAGATATTATCTGGATGATTGTGATGTGGCCGTGAAGATCATGTCTGCGTTGCAGTGGGGGGTCTTTCTCAATTTGCATGTGCCACTCCTCATCGTTTTCAGGAGGAAGTGTTGAGGGAGTTCCTTGGGGATTGTCATGTTGAGCCAGGTGCAATTTTCGGGGTGTTCCATGGAAAGCTCGTCCGTTGGACCCCTGACACTTTTGCAGTGGATTTTGGGCTTCCTCGAGGTCCTTTGTCTGTGGAGGACTATCTTGCTGAAGAGGTGGCGCCAGAATGGGTGGCATGGGAGAAATGGCGTCATTCTCCTCGTTTTGAGTTTAGCTCTGACATTCCAGCCTCTGGTCTCCAGACTTCATACTGGGTGATGTTTCGCATTGCTCATGGTATTCTGCTTGGAGAGGAGCCTTACGACCTCTGTTTCTCAAGGACTTTTTGGCAGGTGATGATGGCTATGGATGATGCTGCTTCTGTGGACTGGGCCGAATTCTTTTTCAAGAATGTCTGGGAAAGCATTAAGCTTCATCCGTTTGTGCCACTGCGGAATGGAATGCAGCTGAGCTGGTTGATGGAGAAGTATTTCCCGAAAATTGCTGACGGTCCATCCAACCTTCAAGGAGCTGATTTTTATCCTTAGAAGCCAGTGTCCCCCTTCTGAAAACATAAAGAATTCTGTAACAGATCTGGATTATCTTTTTGACTGAAGTTGTAATGTCCCTTCCCCTTATGAAGATGTAATGTAGTTCCTCCTTTTGTAATGTATGCCTATTTTCAGTGAAGAATAGTTGTGTAACACTATGATCTTTGGCATATCTTCATGACATAAGATAGGTTTTATCTTCAAGTTTCATGATTTGCTGAGCAGATACATTTTATCTGCTGATTGTTTAGAGGAGTGTTTTCGATATTTGCCATTATCTTAGCAGACTTCATTTAGCAGAGACTTCTGTATTATTCTGAAGATAGTAGAAGAAAATCCACGAAGACCATAAAGAAATTGAGGATAGCATCTCATTCATCGACAGCAGCATCTAACTCCATCATTCCCAATTTGATACATAATTCTTTGAATCTTGATTCTGCTAGAGGTTTGGTAAAGATGTCTGCTATTTGATCCTCCGTGCATATACGCTGAATATCAATATCCTTCTTTTCTTGATGATCACGAATAAAATGATGTCGGATATCAATGTGTTATTGATGGGTTTTGTATACTGAAAGCATTTATTATAATGAGTATACAACGGTTTATTTCTCCTATCTGTTAACAATCTTACATGTATGAACAATGGTATCCTCTTGTCTCACCGATAGGGACGATCATACGGCGTGTTGTAGATCGCAGAAGACAGTATGATCACTTGACCTAGTGAGACATAAGCCTGATCACAGTCGAGACAGCGTATGAGGATACATCTGTCCGGATGGTTGCGGCATTGTCGGAATAAGTAGTCTGTCTTGGTTACTTGACATGCTGGTACGCAGAGGTGGCGTATTGATGGACCGCAGTGAGATGTATTCGTCTGTCTGACATCAGCAAATACAAGATCTCGTTATATTGATTGAGTCCAAACCCTAACGAAGGTTCAGGGGTTTGCACGGGTTGACTGTTGCTTTGACTTGCCATGGTGGAGAGCCTAAGTAACGTGCTCGTATATCCGCATCTTGGGTAACAGCAGTTCGTGTAGTACCGCCTGAGACTGGGTTTAGGTAACCATATCCGAGTAATAGGATGGGGACATTCTCTGAGGAGCTCAATAACATTCATCGTGCCAAAGTCCTGCAGGCTGATTAATTTCAGGCACGAGTGATAAGGTTTGAGTGGTACTACTCAGGAATTATAAGATATTAATTAATTGTAGTTAGAGCTTGTCAGAGGCTCCGATTAATTAATGGATGTCCGGTAACCTTAAATATGGGGATTCTCAATTAATACAGTCCGTTCTCATAACGTGGTAATAAAGGGGTAGGTCAGTATTAATTCTGTGGTGAAAAAGAATTAATATTAATTAATTAATTATGTCCTGGGTTGTGGACATGGGAATTAATTAATTTACAGGCCCACTTTATTATTTGCATTAGGTCCCAGGACTGGCCCAAATTAAATATGTTGAATTGAGCCTAAAAAGGCCCATTAGGGTTTACAACCCTAGGTCTATAAATAGACAGCTCTCTCACATAAGTTGTAACACAGTTGAAACACACTAAACCTAGAGAGAGAGAGGAACCGTTTTTGGAGAAGAAAGGAGGAGAATTTCGATTCTGGTCCTGCTCAGAATACAGATCTACGGAGTCCTCACCAGTAGTAGACCTGAACAGCATTGGGACACAACCCTGAAGATCTGATCTGGAGAACAAGATTTTCTTCTCTTCTTCTTTCTTATTTTCGAATTTATCTAGAAATTAGATTGCTAATTTCTACTTCCGCAGATAAAATCGTATTGCGTGGTTGAATTGAAGTTTAGAATTCAAATGCAAAAGATCGGTACAGACTCGACGGAATAACGGTAATCCCTCAATCCACAATACTGGTTATTAAATTCATAGGAGCATGCTAGGGTTTTGTGAATTTGAATTATGTGCAATATCCATAAATCGATCCGGTTCAGTTTGGTTTTGGTGATTCGGTTCACGGAAAAACCTTACAATTGGTATCATAGCCAGGTTTCTGATTTATGGCTCTGTTGTTCATAATTGAATTCGATATGCATGTATGGATTTATTGTTTATTGTGGATGGTTTTTGTTCCTCGTGGCAACCCGTTAATTCAGCCCGCAGTGGTTTATCCGTGTAGGGCTGAATTATTTTGTAAAATCACGAGAAAATTCGTGATTAGTGTAGATTTGAAAAAATTGTAATAGAATAGTTTTTCTGTAATTTTTCAAATTTAATTTGGACGGGTCGAGGACGAAGAACGAAGATGGAGCCGACGCAGGGCCGACGGAGACGACGGCGGGCGCTGGCGGTGCGGCAGGCACGCACGGCCAGGGCGCGAGTGGCCTGCGCGCAGGACGGCGGCACGGCGCGCTCGGGCACGCGGGCGCAGGGCCACGCCTCGCGGCACGGCAGCGCGGGGCGCGCGCGGCGTGCCGGGTGTGGCGGCGGCTGCGGTCATCGTCGGCTGCTGCTGTCCCGTCACGGTGGCTCGTGTTTTGGTCGTTTGTACAATCCTGTGTAAACCCTAGGGTTTGCATTAGGGTTAGGGCGAATCATCAGATCACAAAGGCCTAAATCCCAAAAGATTTGGTGGTTGAAGATTTGGAGGCCCTTAAAGATTTGAAAAGATTTGGAATTATCCAAATTAATTCAAAATTCAAATTGTAATAGATAGAATTTATTTTTTCTATTTTTGGGGCCACGAGGAATTTTTGTTTGCCTTAATTATCCTCGTATGATATGTGATTTATTTATGTGCGCAATTAAGCATGTGTAGATAATAGGAAAAGCATGTTTTATCGCTTTTATTATTTACAGCTTTTCAAGCATGCTTATGTGATTAATTTCTTTTGTTGGATTATATTTTGGGAATTTTTTGGCTTGTTTAATTACATGCAAAAATTTGGAAAATATAATGACAAAGAAATTATGTGTGCGCATAAAGAAACCTTTGAAAAGAAAAATACTAAGCAGATTTTTGAATTAAAATCAATAGACCTCCACAAAGCGGTCCTAGGCTGTAAGTGTATCTCTCGTTCTAGTAAACGTCTACGAGTGTAGCTTGCTAGTTCCTAGAGGTACATGGGTACGGTTGTTGGGATTTCTAGACAAACAATTTAAATCATGTGAATAGTGGGTGGGTTTTGCGTAAACGTCTACGAGTGTAGCTTGCGTAGATCTCTTTCACAAGTATTCTAGGATTGATTTAAATTATAGATAACAAAAGCTTTAGGGGCTGTGCAGTATGGTTACGTGCCATGCTAAACTGTCTCTTTTGGCCGGAGTTAAATTTGTGGTTAATTTCTTAGAAGCATCTTAGAATATAATGCAAGAATTGCATCCCTGTTCTTGAGAGATGGCTTGGTCTATGGTTTTCACTAATTATTAATTTCTAGTGTCAAAAGCATCCTGACATGGTAGTGAAATTAAATGGATTGGGGCTTAAAACCCGCAGTTCTGGTTGAGGGTGACATCGTAAACGTCTACGAGTGTAGCTTGCGGTGGGAACTCTTGGGCAATTAGTGGAAAACATTTGTATTTGATTTATTAAAAGGTTTTCAATGCATTTGTTTTCGAAGTTCTACGTGTATGTTCTTATTTAAGATTCTTTATTGTTTCAGATATGTCTATGTCTACTGTCGATCATTTACTTGCTCTCAATCCTCTAACTGGTCCAAACTTCCATGAATGGAGTTTCTGCATCAAACACATCCTTTATCTGAAAAATCAAGCACATGTTCTTTACATGGATCCACTGTTGCGTTCTCAAAGAGGAGTGTGCGAGCTTGAGCTTGAATTCTATGACAGATGGGAGGATGCTGATGAGTTTGCCTTCTGGCTCATCACGGGTTCTCTGTCTAGAGAATTAAGGCATAAGTATGAACACCTCGAAAGGGCTGGAGAGCTTTGGAAAGAACTCTCGACAGCCTTTGGCAAAGTGGAGCAAACTATTAACTGTAAGCTTGTGCACAATCTTGTGTGCAAGAAGATGGTTGAGGATAGTTCAGTGACTACGCACATGATGTATGTGATTGATCTCATGAGACAGTTTACTGTGCGGGGTGGTAATATCAGTGCGCAAGGCGAGATTGATATTATCTTGAATTCTCTTCCGGAATCCTATTATGACTTTAAGGTAGTTGCTGCTGCAAAGGGAGAGTATGCTCTGCATGAGCTGCTTGAGGATCATGTAGTGGAGCAGTCAACCATACGAGCACGGAAACCTGTTCTGTCTGGTTCTAGTACAGGTTCGACAACCTCTAAGGTTGGAGACGATGGTGCTGAGAGCAAGTTCAGGAAAACAGGCAGTGATAGCAAATCTAGAAAGGGGAAGAGAGCCAAGGTCACTCCAAAGAAGAACGAGTGTGCTGAATGTGGAAAGGTGGATTGTCTGAATGCTAAGGGACATGGTACGTCATTTGCATTTGTAACGAAAACATGTTTAGCATCGATTTCTACTCATTCGTGGGTAGTGGATACTGGAGCTACTGATCATGTTTGTTACATTTTGCAGGGGTTCACACCGAGGAGGGTGCTGAAGAATGACGAGGTTACCATCTCGATGGGGAACGCAGCACAAGTGAGTGCGGCTGCCATTGGAGATTTCACCTTGTACTTTGATGATTCTGTTTTAACTTTGAGAGATGTTTTGTACGTGCCGGATTTTCGGCGAAACCTTATTTCAGTTTCCAAACTTTATGTTGATGGATATTCAGTTATTTTTTATAGTGGTGTTTCTATCATTGGTAATAACGGTGTTATCTGTCGTGGAATGCTGAATAATTCTCTCTATGTTGTTAACTGTAATCATAAGTCTTCCGCAAGTATTGCATGTAATTCATCTGTAATTGATAATCCTAGAAAGAGAAAACTTACTTCTTCTGATGAGGATCTTACATATCTCTGGCACTTGAGACTGGGTCACATCAGCTTGAAGCGGATTCACAGACTTACAGATGATGGTACATTGGACCTAGTCCGGGCTGTACCTTATCAAGTCTGCGAATCCTGCATCGAGGGAAAGATGTCAACTAGGCCTTTCAAGGCTAGTCAGTCTCGAGCAGAGGAAGTGTTGGAATTGATCCATTCTGACTTATGTGGACCGATGTCCACACAGGCTCGTGGAGGGTAAGAGTACTTCGTCACTTTCATTGATGACTACTCAAGGTACGAATACGTTTACCTGCTTCGCTACAAGTCTGAATACTTTGAGAAATTCAAAGAGTTCAAGGCTGAAGTAGAAAAGAAGGTCGGGAAAACTATCAAGTTGCTGCGATCTGACCGCGGTGGCGAATACCTCGGTAACGAGTTCCTGCAGTATTTGTCAAAAAATGGGATTACATCCCAGTGGACTGCACCGGGTACTCCCCAGCAAAACGGTGTAGCTGAAAGAAGAAATAGGACTCTTCTAGAGATGGTAAGATCAATTATGAGTTATGCAAACTTACCAATTTCGTTTTGGGGCTACGCATTGGAAACAGCAGCTTACGTGCTTAATGTGGTGCCTTCTAAATCAGTTCCTAAGACACCTTCTGAGCTCTTCCTTGGTCGCAAACCTAGTTTGTGTAAGTTTAGAGTATGGGGTTGTCCGGCACACGAAAGGTGGTTACTTTTACTGTCCTGAGAGTCAAAGGGTCGTTGTTAGCACCAACGCTAGATTCTTGGAGGACGAGTATGTGAGTAATCACATGTCAAGGAGTGATATCGTTCTTCAAGAAATTGAGAACGAGAATGCAATTCCAAGGGAAGGGGAACGTGTAGATGTGGGTGCACCTGTGAGAGGCACAACACCAAAGACACATTCTTCAGTGCAAGGTGCAGGACCACAAGTCACTGCACCTACTACTGACACGGCACTGATGCCTCGTCGTAGTGGGAGAGTTATTTTCCAGCCGGAAAGGTACATGTTCGTGGGTGAGTCTTCGGACTTGAGCCTAGAAGACGGACATGAGGACTCTGACCCACTGACTTACGAAGAGGCAGTGTAGGACAATGATGTTGCCAAATGGCGTGTCGCCATGGATTCTGAAATTGAATCCATAACTGCTATGGATGTATACAAGAAAACTGATTTGCCGGATGGCTTTAGGGCCATAGGGTGCAAATGGGTATACAAGAGAAAGAAAGGGGCGGATGGAAAGATCACTTCTTTTAAAGCCAGGCTGGTGGCAAAGGGTTATAGTCAAAAAGAGGGAATTGACTATGACGAAACCTTTTCACCCGTAGCCATTCTCAAATCCATTCTGATACTCCTTGCCATAGCTGCGCATATGGACCTCGAGATCGGGCAGATGGATGTCAAAACCAGTTTTCTAAACGGTTACCTTGAAGAAGGTAGAGACATCTATATGCAGCAACCCGAGGGTTACATAAGCAAGGGTGAAGAACATCTTGTCTGGAAGCTTAGGAAGTCCTTGTATGGACTTAAGCAAGCTTCAAGGTCGTGGAGCTTACGTTTCA
Organism: Plectranthus barbatus; assembly: GCA_026898455.1. Taxonomy (NCBI): domain Eukaryota; kingdom Viridiplantae; phylum Streptophyta; class Magnoliopsida; order Lamiales; family Lamiaceae; genus Plectranthus; species Plectranthus barbatus. The sequence goes on along the minus strand of JAPKLW010001166.1, from coordinate 125,246 downwards.
ACTATGTGATTAAATCCCATGGATTTGCACAGTTGAAAAATGAAAGTTGTGTTTACCAACTTTGTGTCAGTGGGAGCGTGGTCTTCCTTGCACTTTACGTTGATGACATACTCCTATTTGGAAACAACGAGGGAGTGATGTCCGAAATCAAAGTTTGGTTGTCCGAACAGTTCCAAATGAAGGATCTGGGAGAAGCTGGCTACATTTTTGGTATTAAGGTCTTACGAGATCGTAAGAGAAGAATATTGAGCTTATCCCAGGCATCCTATGTGGATACTGTGATTGCCCGGTTCAGCATGCAACTCGCCAAGAAAGGTTTGCTACCTTTCAGACATGGCATTCATCTTTCTAGTGGGTAGTGTCCTCAGACACAGCGGGAGAAAGATGAGATGAGTCATTTACCATATGCTTCGGCGGTGGGTAGTCTCATGTATGCGATGTTGTGCACCAGGCAAGATATCTGTTATGCCGTTTGCATGGTAGCAAGATATCAGTCTAACCCTGGACAAGCGCACAGGACTGCTGTAAAGCACATCCTCAAGTATTTGAAAAGAACTAGGAATTTCTGTCTAGTTTATCAAAGTGAGGATTTTTGCCCTGTGGGTTATACAGACTCGGATTTCCAAGGGGACCAGGATGAGAAAAAATCGACCTCAGGATATGTGTTTACCCTGGGAGGTGGAGTTGTATCTTGAAGGAGCTCAAAGCAGAAATGCATTGCTGACTCCACCATGGAGGCGGAATATGTCGCCGCCTCCGACGCCTCGAAAGAGGGGGTGTGGCTCCAGAACTACCTTTTAGAGTTGGGCGTGATCCCGAGTTTGCCGAGGAGCATCACAATTTATTGTGATAACTCTGGTGCAGTGGCAAACTCAAAGGAACCGCAGTCTCACAAGGCAAGCAAACACATAGAGAGAAAGTACCATATCATACGAGAAATCATATCGAGGGGCGATGTGCTGATTAAGAAGATTGACACTGCTGACAATCTTGCTGATCCGTTTACAAAGAGCTTGCCGCAGAAAGTTTACGAAAGACATATTTGTGAGCTGGTTCTGAGGTGGATGCCGACCACTGATAGTGGTTAAAATGACAGCAGACTAGATAGACGGACTGTATACTCTGTAATAGCTTAGTTATGCTTTGAGTATAAGTGGGAGATTGATGGGTTTTGTATACTAAAAGTATTTATTATAATGAGTATACAACGATTTATTTCTCCTATCTGTTAACAATCTTACATGTATGAACAATGGTATCCTCTTGTCTCACCGATAGGGACGATCATACGGCGTGTTGTAGATCGCAGAAGATAGTATGATCAGTTGACCTAGTGAGACATAAACCTGATCACAGTCGAGATAGCGTATGAGGATAGGTCTGTCCGGATGGCTGCGGCATTGTCGGAATAAGTAGTCTGTCTTGGTTACTTGACATGTTGGTATGCAGAGGTGGCGTATTGATGGACCGCATTGAGATGTATTCGTCTGTCTGACATTAGCAAATACAAGATCTCGTTATATTGATTGAGTCCAAACCCTAACGAAGGTTCAGGGGTTTATACGGGTTGACTGTTGCTTTGACTTGCCATGGTGGAGAGCCTAAGTAATGTGCTCGTATATCCGCATCTTGGGTAATAGCAGTTCGTGTAGTACCGCCTAAGACTGGGTTTAGGTAACCATATCCGAGTAATAGGATGGGGACATTCCCTGAGGAGCTCAATAACATTCATCGTGCCAAAGTCCTGCAGGCTGATTAATTTCAGGCACGAGTGATAAGGTTTGAGTGGTACTACTAAGGAATTATAAGATATTAATTAATTGTAGTTAGAGCTTGTCAGAGGCTCCGATTAATTAATGGATGTCCGGTAACCTTAAATATGGGGATTCTCAATTAATGCAGCCCGTTCTCATAACGTGGTAATAAAGGGGTAGGTCAGTATTAATTCTGTGGTGAAAAAGAATTAATATTAATTAATTAATTATGTCCTGGGTTGTGGACATGGGAATTAATTAATTTATAGGCCCACTTTATTATTTGCATTAGGTCCTAGGACTGTCCCAAATTAAATATGTTGAATTGAGCCCAAAAATGCCCATTAGGGTTTACAACCCTAGGTCTATAAATAGACAGCTCTCTCTCATAAGTTGTAACACAGTTGAAACACACTAAACCTAGAGAGAGAGATTCGCCGTTTTTGGAGAAGAAAGGAGGAGAATTTTGATTCTGGTCCTGCTCAGAATACAGATCTACGGAGTCCTCACCAGTAGTAGATCTGAACAGCATTGGGACACAACCCTGAAGATCTGATCTGGAGAACAAGATTTTCTTCTCTTCTTCTTTTTATTTTCGAATTTATCTAGAAATTAGATTGCTAATTTCTACTTCCGCAGATAAAATTGTATTGCGTGGTTGAATTGAAGTTTGGAATTCAAACGCAAAAGATCGGTACAGACTCGACGGAATAACAGTAATCCCTCAATCCACAATACTGGTTATTAAATTCATAGGAGCATGCTAGGGTTTTGTGAATTTGAATTATGTGCAATATTCATAAATCGATCCGGTTCAGTTTGGTTTTGGTGATTCGGTTCACGGAAAAACCCTAAAGTTATCACAGAAGATTGGTACACATTCAGGAGAAATATCATAATCCTAAAGTTGTTGCCGAATCCACAGAATTTGCTGACAACAACTAGCAGTCGCGACATACTCCACTTCGGTGGTTGATGTTGCTACTGAGTGCTGCTTTTTGCTGAACCAGCTAATCAATTTGTGTCCAAGGAATTGACATGTTCCACTGGTGCTTTTTCTGTCAATCTTGCATCCTCCAAAATCTGAATCCGAATAACCACTCAGAGTTAGACTGTCGGCTTTTGGATACCAAATTCCTAGCTCTTCTGTGCACTTCAAATATCTGATAATTCTCTTTGTTGTATCTAGGTGCGTTTTGTTTGGTTGAGATTGATACCTAGCACATAGGCCCACAGCATATGATATATTGGGTCTGTTGGCTGTAAGATATAGCAGAGATCCAATGATCCCTCGATATAAGGTAGGATTCACAGCTTCTCCTTCTTTCTCAAGATCTGCTATGCACGCGTTGCTGATGGGAATCCTCAGCCTCTTGGTTTTCTCTGGACAATACTTAGCAATCAGATCTCGCGTGTATTTTCTTTGGTGAATGAAAATTCCTTCATCGGATTGTTGAACTTGAAGTCCAAGAAAATAGGACATCTTTCCCATCATACTCATTTGAAAGTTGCTTATCATTAGCTTGGAAAATTTATCACAGAGATCTTGATTCTTTGAGCCAAAAATGATATCATCAACGTAGATTTGCACAAGTAAGATGCTTCATTTGTCTTTAATACGGAAGAGTGTTTGATTAATCCTTCCCTTTTTGAAACCATTGTCGAGCAGAAACTTAGATAGAGTTCCATACCATGCTCGTGGTGCTTGCTTCAATCCATACAAAGCTTTTCTCAGCTTGTAGACTTGGTTTCCATTCTCAAACCCTGGGGGTTGCTCGACATAGACCTCTTCTTTGAGTTCGCCATTGAGGAATGCGTTTTTTACGTCCATTTGCATGACCGAGAATTCATTGTGTGCAGCATAAGCAAGGAATAACCTGATTGCTTCCAGTCTGGCTACTGGAGCAAATGTCTCATCATAATTTATACCTTCACACTGTTTGTATCCTTTGGAGACGTGCTTTATTCCTTACTACCACTCCCGATTCGTTCTTCTTATTCTTGAATACCCATTTGGTGCCTATAACATTCTGATGTTCTGGTCTATCTACCAGATCCCATACATGATTGCGAGAGAATTCAGCAAGCTCTTCTTGCATAACGTTCACCCAGTCTGGATCGCATAAAGCATCCTCAACTTTAGTTGGCTCCTCAGTTGATAGGTAGCAAGAAAACATTGCGGACCCTTGTCTTGTAAGAATAGGATCATTAATATCGCCAAGAACATCTTCTAGAGAATGAGCACGCAGCCATGCCGGTCTGATTGGTTCTTCAACATTTCCTTCTCCGTCTCGATTATCAAAATGCTCTACATCGTTCGCTTGATCTTCAGATTCTGGAGTGTTGATGATTTGTTCTTCCGTGGCAGATGTTCCTTCAGCAACTGGAGCTTCTGTTATAGAAACATCAAGATCTAGACCTTCCTCTCCAGTAGGTATCTCAGCAGTTGGTGACTCAGCATCTCCTGTGCCAAGGTCTTCAGCAACATTTACTCCTTCAGCAGCGGTAGGAGAATTGGAGGTCTCCTGATCTGAATCATCTAGTAGAGTAAAGATATCCTTTTGAGGATTGGCCTCAGCATGATCATTGGCATCATTGGCCTGGTCAACGGTAGGATCACCGGCTGAGCTCGACTGAAGTGGATCGCAATCATCCATAGACTTAGTCAGGTCAATCCGCAATTTCTCGAAAGAATTCAGAACTGATTGACCATTGACGTCATCAGTCTCATGATTGGTATCCTTCGTCACTTTTACAACTCTGCGCACTAAAGTAGATTCATAAAAAATAACATTGCATGTTATTTCCACAATTCTGGTAGTCTTATTTAACACTGTAACCTTTGTGAGTGGGGTGACCATATCCAAGAAGTACACCCTCATCTGACTCAGGTGAGAAAGTGTTAAGTTTCGACTTTCCATTATTATGAATATAACATGTTGCACCAAAAGCACGTAGATAATCTAAATTAGGCTTACGACCGATGTATACTTCATAGGGAGTCTTGTTGAATCGTCCGTTAATGGAACTTCTGTTCTGCGTATAGCAGGCTGTCATCAACGCTTCTCCCCAATACTTAGCAGGTAGATCAGCGTCGGCTAGCATAGATCGCATTGCTTCTTTCAGTGTCCGATTCCTCCTTTCTGCTAGACCATTTTGCTGAGGTGTCCTAGCAGTGAACCTCTCATGATTTATACCAGCTTCCGCGCAAAAATCCATGAGGATTCCATTGCAAAACTCAAATCCATTGTCAGATCGGATCCTCTTCACAGTAACCTCTTTACTGTTTTGTTCCTTGAGAATTAACTCGGGTAGAATGATCTTAACTTCATCTTTGGCTTTAAGCAGACGAACCCATGTGTACCTGGAATAGTCATCTACTACCACAAGAATATATATCTTTCTACTTACAGAGGGTGGAGTGACTGGTCCAAATAAGTCCATGTGCAATAATTCAAGAATCCTGCTCGAGGTATTCTTCTCTGGATTGGAATGAAATGAAGCTTTGGTCTGCTTTCCTTGTTGACAGGCTTTGTATACGCCTTCCTTACGAAATGTGAAGCTATCAGGTAGACCTGTGACAAGCTCATTTCTGGCAATATGGTAAATGGTTTTGAAATTCAAATGATTTAACCTTTTGTGCCATAGCCATGTGGTTTCTTCTTTACTCAGTGCTAGAAAGCATGAATGTTGTTGGCCACTTTGCCAATCGACAACATAAAGACCACCTTTCCGAATTCCTCAAAGTTTCACTTCTCCTGTAATATTGTCAGCCATAGAACAACCTGAATGAATAAAAGATACTGTGTACCCGTTTTCGCATAGTTGACTTATGCTTAACAAGTTATGCTTGAGATTGGATACGAGAGCAACATTGACAATCCTTAGTCCATTGCGCTCTATACATCCTCTGCCAAGTACTCTGCCTTTACTGTTATCTCCGAACACAACAGATGGACCATATGATTTCTGAATGTCTGAGAATAACTCTTCGTCTCCCGTCATGTGCGCCGAACAACCACTATCTAGGATCCATTCATTTGACATGCCTGATGTCTTCGCACTTGAATCCTGATCCTGCAAAAATAATTAGGTTGATTTAGGTCCCCGTTTCGCGTCGGGTCCTGAAGGATTAGCTTGAGTCATTGTTCCTTTTGGAACCCACATTTTGGTAATCTTAAAGGTTTTCTCCTTGAGATTATTTTTGTCAACCTTCTCAACCTTTTGATGTGTGTATGCATGTGGTTGTGTGTTGTGCTTCTTCGCCTTCATCGTCCTTTGGTGATACACATGTCTGGACTCCGGCCTCATGATCGATGCTAAATCTGCATACAAATTATAGCGAAGGGCAAATAAATTTATATACAACCCAGGGGTTGGTCGATCCCACAGGGATAGTACAACGAAGGGAAATCATATACTCGATATAGTTTTTGAAACTTTTGTTTGGGTAAATCAATTCAAAAGGGTTTTGAGTTTTTCAAATCAAGGAAATTAAAGGGATAAAAATAAATATTAAAAAGCACAGATTCCAGGGAAATCTACCAAACTGATCAACATGCAAGAAACAAATATTCAAACCCAGAAAAGATATTTTTGGTGGAAAATCTGTTAATGTGGAATTAATTCCTTGGTCGGGCAATTAAATCCTAAATCACTAACTAGTGGTTATCTCCTCTCGGTCTCAAACACACAAAGTTAATTAATTTCATAAAAATCCAGATTAATCCTACAATTGAAATCTTCTTGGTCGGACAGATAATCAAAAGTATTAAACCCTAACTTCCTGTTACTAACCTTCACCTCTCGGTCCTTCGATTAATTAACTGAAACCTACCTCAATCTTCATCTCTCGATCCTTCGATGAGAATAGATTTTAAATAAAACATAGGATTTAAACCAATAAAAGGGTTTGAACAATTGAATCAAAACATGTATCACAGAAGGAGAAACCCTAGAACCTGTTTAGGGTTCTAGCCTAACATATTGAAAGAAAATATTGCAGAGAAAAATAAAGGTTGCATTAAAAAGTAAAGGTTTGACAAATAAAAGTAAAGAGGAATTCTAAAGAAAACATAAAATAAAGAACGGTAAAGAAGAGGTTCTTAATTCTGAACTAATTACGAGTTTATATAGAAGTAGGGTTGAGGCCTTGGATGGATATCTTCAAAAGGTATGATTGATTGCTTCCAATTTGATGTATATCTTGTTCCCCAAGCCATTCTCGCCCAAAATATATGAAAATTTTGCCAAATCTCGCCAAAACAGTCTGTCTCGGCCGAGATGGATCTTGCCACGGCCGAGATAAAAACTTCAGCCCGGCCGAGATGGATTTGGTTTTGGTCGAAACAGAGACGTTTCCGCCACTTCCGACCCTTCTGCGCAGTCTCACGGTTTTGGCCATAACTTTTGCATCCGAACTCTGATTGATCCGATTCCAGTTGCGTTGGAAAGCTAACTCAAAGATCTTTCAAATGTCATGCTCCATTAGCTCAGATTCGAACTTTGGAAGAATTGGTGACTGTTTCTTTGAACATCTGCTGCTTTCGGTACGGATTCTCCATTGGATTTGGCCTAAAACCTGTAAAATCTCACCATGGCAAGCATAATACCCTCTAATATATACTCATTCTCAGTTTATTCAAGAAAATATACTAAAATGCATAAAAGAAAGGAAAAACAATGCGATAAGAGAGTAGAAAAACGAGCTTATCACCTCACATAGGTGTTTCTCCTATGTGGTGTGTGATATCCAGTTTGCTTTCCCCGAGTAAGGTTAGGATTTGGCTTCCTAGCGTTTGAAACATGATGCTCAGCCTTTGTCCTTGAATTTGCTGAATAGTTCTGCTTGGCAGACCTATAATGAGAACTTTCCTGAGATTCAGTACTCTGCTGAAATCTTACATTCTGCTTGACCTTTTGTTGAGGTCTAGCATAGTGTTTGACACTGACACTCTGCTTGGGTCCAGCAGACTGTTTGATATTCTGCTGAGCAATCTGCTTAGCATTTGTCCTATCATTTGATGATTCAGCAACTAATGTATCCTTCTTTTTACCATCACCAAATATTTTTCCGGCAGAAACAAAAGTGATATTTCTTTTTGGCCTCGAAGTTTCATCTTCATTATGACAATTGTGCCCAATTCCAAATCGGTCACGGTGACGTCTCTGTTGGCTTATCAGGTTATTCAAGATATCCTGACTAGTCATATACGCGCAGACACACTTCTCATTGGCTTTGTTTTTCAAAATCAGATTTTTGAAATTTTCAGAGATTTCAGAAAATTCAGTTCTAAGCCTTGATAGTTCCTCACTATCGGACCTTAGTCTTTCAACTTCGTCTGTCAGACTTATGACTTTCTGTTTGAGTGAAGAATTATCTTCTACGATAGCATTTTTCAAGGTGTATACCTTTGAAAGTTCTAAAGAAAGCTTGGTAAGATAATCTTCCTCGGAATCCAAGAAGAAGTCCTCCGATTCAACCGTGTGTGCTGAGCATGAAATGTTACCTATAGTTGTTACCTTTTGATTGTCGACTGCTAGGGCCGATTTAGAAGGTTGCTCATCATTGGCGGACGATTCATTATCCTCAACGATTCTTGCCATGAAGACCATTAGGGCTTCTTCTTCCTCATCAGTGGGATAGTATTCTTCTTCATTGTCAGGAATATTTGGAACCTCTGTCCGTGTCAGCAACGCCTTGGTCACAGCTCGAACTGTGCGCCTTTCGAATCTTTGCCGCAACTGTTCTCTTTCTTCAGGACTTACTTTTGGACAATCATGCTTCAAGTGATCAGGAGATTTGCATTCAAAGCATGTCCTTATCTTTTTCTCAGTGGGATGTTGTATCGAGGTTGCCTTAGCATCCTTCTCTGCCTTTGCTTCCAAGATCATTTTTTGTATCTTCTTCATCTGTTCTTCCAACTCGTCTATCTTTTGATTTTCACCGCTTGAGTTAGAAGTTGATGGATTCTCCTTCGTTGGTGTTGTTGGTGTTGATCTCTCCTGATTATAAAATGGTTTCCTGGGAGATTTCCACTTATTTGCATCCTTCTTGACGAAGTATGCTACATCTTCTTGAGTTCCAGCACTCGTTGCACTTGGATGTGCTATAGCAGCTTCATTCTTCTTCGACTGCTGAATGATGAATTCATGCGCCTTTAATTGAGAGAACACTTCAGCGGTAGACATGTTGCTCAAATCCTTTTCACTTAAGCTAGTCATTTTGACAAACCAATCACTTCTGGGATAGAGCTTGGATATTAGTTTGTTGTTCATTTCTCCTTTGTCATATTTTTTCCCAACATTTTTGAGTTCTCCTATGATGGTGTTGAATCTTTCTTCCATCTGCTGAATGGTTTCACCAGGAACCATGGCGAAGGATTCGTACTTGTCCACAGCGACTTGTAGCTTGTTCCGCTTCATTTGTTCTGTCTCTTGAGAAACTTCACAGACGTACTCCCACATTTCTTTTGCTGTGTTGTAGTCCAGAGCTTTGTCAGACATCAGATGAGGTAGACAATCCATGATTAGTTTCATGGCGATAAACTCCAGCTGGCCTCTCTCCTTATCTTCGAGAGTCCATTCCTCGTAGGGTTTCTTCACCATCTCAGGTCTGGGTTGACCACCAGCGGGTGCTGGGGGTGCAGTGTTAACTTTCATGATCTCTATAGGACCATTCGTGAGAATGTCCCTCATCTCCGGATGAATGCTTTGCAACTGGATCATGGCCTTCTTTTTCCAGGTTTCAAAACCATCCTTGTTGTACTTTGGAAGAGCGTGATTCGTCATGTTGATTCTTTTCGCCTTTACCTGAGCTATGTAAGATACAGATACAAGAAACGCAAGGAAAACTAGGATCTAGGTCCTAAGTGACTCAGAAGCAGTCGGTTTTTCAACCTCCTGCTCTGATACCACTTGTTGGTCCTTGAGATCAGAGTCGTCGTGGCAACAATAAGATGTACACGAAGTGCAGCGGAATAAAAATTAGCGTTTACTTGTAAGTAGGTTATTCTTAACTTAGGGTTTTTGGTTCAAGTTTGCTTAAGTTACTTTTAGCAGTTATACTCTAGCAACTCTGTTGCTAGGTTAAATCGTCGTAGCTCAAAAGTAATAGAACAGTAATCAACAAGAGAACACAAGGTTTATAGTGGTTTGATCAAATGATCTACGTCCACTCCTTAGCCGAATCGCTAAGAATTTCACTAAGAAAGTATACGGTGTACAAAGAGTTGCCTCTCCTGTAAAGCAAGCAGCCATCATCTGGTCTGTCTGCTCCACGGCTATCTTTCGATACTCCGAACCTTTCAGGTGTGGCTCCGGCTGAGTCAAGGGCGCACCTTCGTAAAACTTGCTTTTACCACCTGTGGAAGATTTTAAAGTTCCTTCCGATTTATCCTTCGTTCTCGGCCTCAGTGCCCGTTCTAATCAATTTCCTTTCGAGAAACTGACTGCTGGATACTTTTTATGACAAAAGTGATCCCAATGATTGATGATTCTTGAATCCCTTCAAGAATTTCTCAGTTGAGTGTCAGATGTATGGTGAAACACTCAAGATGTTGAAGGCTTTTTGGTATCTCGATATTATGCCTTTCAACTGAACTGCTCTCAAGGTTTATGTCTCTTTTTGGAAACTCTTGTACGTGTGTTTTCGTTAGAGAGTGAGCAGCTCCTGCATCTTCCTTTGACTTTGCCTTTTATAGTTGTCTTCTCGAAGTTTGAGTTCGGCAGATCCGTTAGACACAACGGATCTTTCTACTTAAATGCATGTAGCTTTTTACCAACTTTTCTGTCTCCGTGCAGGCTTTTCCGTCCTACTTCTGACAGGTCTAATCTTCGCGTGTTGTTCAGAATAGCGGTGTAGTAGTTGAGATTTGCTTTGTTGTGCCTTTACTGGAACGGGATGCTGAATATCTTTCAGCATGCTCCTGGTCTTGATGCGTAGCAAATGTTCTTCTACTTCTCTGGCTTTGGATTGCTAATGCTTTTAGCAGCCTGTAACGTGTTGTCAGATGCTGACTCCTCAGTATTCTGCTATCAATAATTTTCTTTTTCTTCATGCTTTCTTGTTGTCTGCTGAGATTTCTTCCAGGCAACCTATTCTATTACAACTCGATGTTTACCCTATACAGGACATTACATAAGTTGCTAAGCTATGCTAAGGTTCAGCAATGATCGACCTTTTACTATGGTTTGATCCAACAAAACCTTTTACATTGTGCTCCTAAGGGTAATTCAGGAATATTTTCCCAACAGCATAGACAACCGCGAGCATCTCTTTCTCCGTGGTGGTGTAGTTGCATTGGGCTGGATTCATGCTCTTGCTGGCGTACTGAATCACATGGAAGAGTCTTCCTTTCAGTTGACCCAAGACTGCCGCAACAGCGTAGTCACTGGCGTCGCACATCAATGTGAAGGGCTCATCCCAATCTGGTGATGTCAGGACTGGTGCAGTTACCAGTGCCTCTTTCAATTTCTCGAAGGCCTTCAAACAATCGTCATCAAAAACGAAGGAGACATCCTTCTCCACAAGGTTGCATAAGGGCCGAGATATCTTTGGGAAATCCTTGATGAACCTCCTATAGAATCCGGCGTGGCCTAGGAAACTTCGGACAGCTTTGACATTTGTCGGCGGTGGCATCTTTTCAATGGCTATCACTTTGGCCCGGTCCACTTCTAGTCCTTCGGCTGATACTCGATGTCCCAACACAATCCCCTCTCGCACCATGAAGTGGCATTTCTCCCAATTGAGGCATAAGTTTGTCTCGGTGCATCTCTCAAGTACAGTAGCCAGATTCTGCAGACAAACATCGAATGAGCTACCAAAAACTGAGAAATCATCCATAAATACCTTCATGACATCTTCGATCAGATCGTGGAAGATTGCCATCATGCATCTCTGGAAGGTAGCTTGTGCATCGCATAATCCAAATGGCATCCGACGGTAGGCGAATACTCCATATGGACAGGTGAATGTTGTCTTGTGTTGATCTTCAAGCGCCACAGCTATCTGGTTGTACTCTGAGTAACCATTGAGAAGATAATAGCAAGGGTAACCGGATAATCGATCAAGCATTTGATCGATGACGGGTAGGGGAAAGTGATCCTTGCACGTGGCGGTGTTCAAAGCTCGGTAGTCAATGCAGAACCGCCATCCCGTGACTGGTCTTGTCGCAACTTCCTCTCCATCATCATTCTTCACTATCTGCATCCCCCATTTCTTGGCTACTACTTGTGTAGGGCTCACCCATTTGCTGTCGGAGATTGGGTAGATCATGCCATGGTCAAGGAGTTTGAGAACCTCCTTCTTTACAACTTCTTGCATGATGGGGTTCAATCGTCGTTGTGCTTGTCTCTTCGGTTTGGCCTCTTCATCAAGGATGATTTTATGCATGCACAACGTAGGGCTGATTCCCTTTATATCCCCCAAAGTCCATCCGATGGCGGACTTGTATTTTCACAGAATTCGCAGCAGTTTGTCCAACTCCCCCTGTGTGAGATAGGCAGAAACAATGACAGGGTAAGTATCATCATAACCCAAAAATGCTTACCTGAGATGTGCCGGAAGTGGCTTGAGTTCCAGAACTGGTGGATCAGGGCTGGAGCACGGCTGCCTCAGGTCGCCGTCGATCGACGAAGACCCTCCATCGATCGACGTGGTCTTCACAGTGGCCTCGATCGACGATGCAGTGGCGTCGATCGACGGGAGCTTATTTTCCTCCCTTGCTGATTTGTTCTGGCTGTATTGATTAGGCAGCGATTCTCTTTTGATTTCTTTTTCCCGAGTTATTTCCTTGAACATGTCCAGCTCCACGACCAGATCCAAGATTTCCTCGGTTGCTTCGTCCAGATTTGTTGACGAGAAAAGAGAGTGTTGCAAGCAGTTCTCCAGGAAGTCTAGTTCGCTTTTGAGAGAGGTAAATGGAGAAGACATTACCGGGCTGAAGCAGTTGATCATGTGGCATTCTTCTGTGTAGCTTCCATCATTGTGCTTCTGCATTGCCTTGTAGATTGAGAATATCACTGACTTATTGTTCACTCTGAATGTGAGTTTGCCGTCGCGAATATCGATCAATGCTCCTCCGATCTTCAGGAATGGTCTTCCAAGGATCAGAGGGATGTTGCGATCCTCTTCCATATCAAGCACCACGAAATCGGCTGGGATAATGAAGTCTTTCACCTTCACCAGCACATCTTCCACAATGCCTTTCGGGTAAGTGACTGATCGATCGGCCATCTAAAGTGAGATTGTTGTGGGCTTGATGCTTCCGATCTTCAACAGCTTGAAGATTGACAACGGCATCAGGTTGATTGAAGCACCGGAATTGCAGAGGACTTTCCCAAAGGTCTCCCCTTCGATGACGCAGGAGATTGTGAAGGAGCCTGGGTCTTCCCTTTTTATTGGCATCTTCTTTTGGATGATAGCGTTGCACTCTTCGAATAGGTTGACCGTCTCATGCTCTAAGAAGGGTCATTTCTGAGAGACCATATCTTTCAAGAACTTGATGTATCCGGGCATTTCCTGCAAGGCTTCGACCAATGGAATGTTGATGTGCACCTTCTTCATTGTCTCCAGAAATCGTGCATACCTTTCATTCATCTTGGTCTTGGCAAACCGCTGCGGATATGGCAGGGGCGGTTTCTTCGGAGGTGGAGCAGGGGAAGACGACGATCGACGAGGATCAGCATTGATCAATGGGGCCTTTGGTGCTTCCTTGATCGATGGAGACCCCGCGTCGGTCGACAGGACTTCGTCTGCGCTGACCTCTTTGTCTTGCTCAATTTCTCCTTCATCCTGGGTATTTGTCCCTGCTTGCGTTGGCCCATCATAGGACTTACCCCCTCTCAGAGTTATGGCGTTCACTTGATTCCTCTGATTCTGGTTCTTGGGGTTGACCTGAGTGTTGCTCGGGAGCTGTCCCGGCTTGTGTTTCGTTCCAAGAGCATCGGCGATCTGGCTAACTTGATTCTCAATGATCTGCACATGCTTCTGCACTTGATCAACCTTGGTGTTCACGCCCGATATTTCTTGTTTGAGCTTGGCTACCGTATCGGTGGAGCCTTCCATGAACTTAGCCAAAATCTCCTCGAGATTTGGCTTCTTCTTCTCCACTATTGCCCCATCCTGTACGGCAAATCCTGGTGGTGGTTGCTCTGCAGCTAGAGGGTTTGCGTAGGAAAATCCAGGGTGATTCCTCGCGTGATTATAGGTAAAGGGCTGGTTATGCTGCTGATTATGTTGCTGAAATCCTCCTCGATAATTGTTTTGATAGCCGCCCCTTCGAATGAAGTTTACCTCAGCATTGTCCCCCTCAGTTGGAGCCTGTACCGCCTCGACAGTAGCAACCGCTTTCTCTTACTTTAGAGTCGCGAGTTCTTCCTTTAGCTTCTTCAGTTCAGTTGCCAGATCAGGTTGTTCGGCGACTTTCTCCACTACTTTCTCGATTACTTTCACAGGCCGAGTTCGGCATGAAGACCACCTTTGAGTGTTGTTAGCCATCTTTTGGAAGAATTCCATGGCTTTCTTTCCGCTCTTCGTCATGACGGAGTCACCTAGTGTGGTATCCACCAATTTGACGGTCTTTTCATTGAGCCCTTCGTAAAATGCTTCTGCCTGTTCTCCTGGCGGAAAACCATGTCCGGGGCATGATCTCAGCAGCTCTTTGAATCGATCCCACGTCTCACTGAAGCTTTCATCGGGTCGTTGAGCGAACCTGATGATTTCTTTTCTTCGCTGCCTGATGATGTTTGGAGGGAAGAAGTTCTCCAAGAACTCATTCCTCAGTTCAGTCCACGTACTTATGCTCTCCTTGTCCAGTGCAGTGAACCATGATTGTGCCTTATCCCGCAGAGAGAATGCGAACAGATGCATTCGGATGGCACTCTTGCTGACTCCTCCGATTTTGACAGTGTTGCAGAGCATCAGGAACTTATCCAGATGTGCATAAGGATCCTCGGCAGGTCTTCCTCCAAATTGATTTTGCTGCACCATCTGCACCAATCCGGTCTTTAGCTCAAAATTATTGGCATTGATGCCAATTCTGAAGTCCGTCTCCCTGAATCGAGGTTTATACCGGTTCTGCATGGCCTCCTCTTCTTTCTCATCGTCAGATTCTCCTGGCGGATCCTGGTTGTCATCCTCTTCATTGTCGGGATTATCCTCAAACAATGGGTTACGGCGGACATCCCTTCCATTTGGATTGTTCCTCTCGAGGTCTCTCTCTAGGTTGAGCTGTTGGATCTGTGCCCTCATAGCTTGAACTTCTTGGAGAAGCACAGCTTGCTCCTCTGCAGTTAGCATTGGTGGTTGCGGTTGAATAACCGGCTGTGGCACGTTGTCTTCCATTGTTGGATTACTCGATCCTTCCTAAGCACGCTTATTCTTTCGGATCTTTCTGCAAGTGGCTTCAATAACCGGGTGATAGTATAGCGGGTCCTTTCCTCTGGCTCTTGTACTCATGCACTACCTGTACAGCAAAGGAGGTAGTGAGGTAAAACTGAAAATAACAAGAAACGAACTGGAATTGAAAAATTGAAAAATCAGAAAACACCACGGCGTCGATCGATGAGCTATAGCATCGATCGACGAGGTAATGACACACGCGTTGATCGACGGAAAATCACGTCGATCGACGTAGATGACGAAAAATACGAAAACAGGAAGATAATACAACCTAAATCAGTACTTTGATCACAATTTTAATAGTAAGATTAATTCTATTCTTTCCCCGGCAACGGCGCCAAAATTTGATCGCTAAATTATTTAACAGCGACTTAGCAAAGCTAACAATATAGCGGCAAATAAAAATTATCGATCCCACAGGGAAAGAAGTAACGAAAAATCCTAAGTACTAAAACATTAGTTCTCAAAACACTGGTTAGGAAAAAGTCAAATTTTGGGTTGTAATTATTTTGAAATTCTCAATACTTGCGAATTAAATTTAAAACAGAAAACTAAATTGCTTTTGATGAAAACGATTGTGAGAATACAGATTCCAGGGAAATCTACCTATCAAGTATGACATGGGTGAATGAATTGATTATTTCCCAATTTAATTCCTCTTCGTAGTGAAACATCAGAAAAGTATTATGAACTTCTTTGTTGGACAATTCATAAAGTATATTAATTAATCACCTATCTCCGCTCGGTCTCAAGATAAATTAACTAACTCCAAAGATCTACAGATTTATCCCTACAATCAATCTCCTTCAGTTACGACAAGAAATCAGATCATATCTTTCGATTGAAAACTATTACAGTTACGTCTCAAGTAATCAACTAGTTAATCCTAAGATGTGGCCAACAAACTCAAGATTATGGAATAAACTCAGATTTCACAAACTACGAAGGGAAAGGAAAAATAATTCAATTAATCAAACATGCATACAATGATAATTCGAAACCCTAGAATCTGAAGAAGAGATTAGTTACACATATTCAGAATAATATTCATCATAGAAGAATAAAACCTGAATTGCATAAAAATCGGAATCCAAAAATAATTCCACAGAACTCTGTCTTCGAACATAAACTTAAAAAATCTTGGGAATCTCTAATCAATCTTCAATACTAAAATCTTGTAACTACTCTAATGTATTCCCCCCTTAAAAACGAATTTACATGGCTATATATAATAGTGGAGAATGTATCATACAATATCTAGGTGTAGATATGTCTTTATCTTCAAAACAGATACAGATTAGGAATCCTCGAACTCGCGTCGATCGTGGAAGAATGGCGTCGATCGACGCTGGTGAAGTACCCTCGTCGATTGATCACTGTAATTTCTACAGATTAATTATAGAAATAGTGGCAAATAAATTTGTAAACTCTAAAGTTATCGATCCAGGGGAATGAAGCAACGAAAAACCTTAAGTACTAAATCATAAGTTCTCAAAATACTGGTCAGGAAAAGCAATTAAAAAGTTTTGGTTGTTTTGAAAATCGCAATTTGCTAATGAAAATTAAACAGGAAATTAAAAGGCTTTTGGATTCAAATAAGAGGAGCACAATTTCCAGGGATATCTACCTATCAAGTATGACATGGATGAATGAATTGATTAATTCCCAATTTTAATTCCTCTTCGTAGTGAAACATCAGAAAAATATTATGAACTTCTTTGTTTGACAATTCATAAAGTAGATTAATTAATTACCTATCTCCGCTCGGTCTCAAGATAAATTAACTAACTCCAAAGATCTACAGATTTATCCCTACAATCGATCTCCTTCAGTTACGACAAGAAATCAGATTATATTGTGAAAATATCTTTCCATTGAAAACTATCACAGTTACGTCTCAAGTAATCAACTAGATAATCCTAATATGTGGCCAACAAATCAAGATTATGAATAAGCACATATTTCACAAACTACGAAGGGAAAGGAAAAATAATTCAATTAATCAAACATGTATACATTGATAATTCGAAACCCTAGAATCTGAGGAAGAGGTTAGTTACACATATTCAGAGTAATATTCATCAAAGAAAGATAAAACCTGAATTGCATAAAAACTTGGGTCTGAATGTCTTCCCACAAAAATATGTCTTCAAACATAAACCTAAAAACTCTTGGAATCTCTAAAAATCTGAAATCTGGAATGAGGCATGCTTAAAATTCGATTTTACAAGGTTGTATATAGAGGTGGAGGTGTATCATATCAAATCTAGGGCTAAAGATATGAATAAATCCGATTTTTATCAGATTTCCGCTCCAGCAGACTCGCTCGCGTCGATCGTGGCTGATCCACGTCGATTGACCTGGCTTCCAAGTCGACGTCGATCGATGCTGATTGGCGTCTGTCGACGCAGCTTCTCGCCCCTTCTGCGCGGTCTCACGGTTTTGGCCATAACTTCCTCCTCCGAACTCCGATTGACCCGATTCCAGTTGCGTTGGAGAGCTAACTCAAAGCATCATCCATTGCCATGCGCCAATAGCCCGAATTCCTCCTGTGGAAAAACTCTTCACTGCTACTCTTACGAGTCACTGCTTTCGGAACGGTTTTCTCTTGAGTTTAGGCTTAAAAACCTGCACAGCTACCAAAATACGCCTAATACCACCTAATATTGATTCATGCATAAATTATATATATAAACTCAATAAATCTACATAAAATAGTAGGAAAATAATATAGATAAGTGAGTGAAATAATGAATTTATCATCGATCGATGTGGAATGTCGTCGATCGACGTGGTTGCTGCCTCCGTCGATCTTCTCTTTATTCCTTCGTCGATCGCTCCTTCTCCAATTTCCTCGTCGATCGACGAGACATCCTCGTCGATCTACGTGGACCTGAAACTGGAAATACGACTCTTCTCTATTTGTGACTAAAAACCTGCATGATTCATCAAACACAACATTACGGGTACAAAAGCCAATTCATGCACGAAAACAAGTACAAAAACGCTATGAACGTTACACAATCAGTCAAAGAACAATCAGATAAGTTGGTGAAAATCCTAACTTATTAGCCCTGATGCTCGAGTGTATTGATCAATTAAATCTTTAACCACTGCAGATACCGCTTCGTTTGCCCTGCCAAAAATGAGACTGTCATCGGCAAAAAATAGGTGGTTGATTTCTGGAGCCCCTCTGCAGAATTTTGCACCAAGAAGTAATCCATTCGACTCAGCTTTTCGAATGAGAGTTGAGAAGGAATCAGTGTACAGTAGGAAAAGGTAAGGGGATAAAGGGTCCACTTGTCTGAGGTCACGAGTGGGTTTGAACCGGTTGGTTGGGTTACCATTGATGAGGATGAAGGGATTCGTGAACTGAATCACGAAGTCCGTTTGCCAATGATCGTTAATTGGAATATCAAAAATAAATTGCTATGCCTATGATTAATCCTAGCATGCTCCTATTGAATATGTATAAGGGGGTTTATGCGGAATACCTGGATTGCGAAACCCTGAAGAACGAGTGCGCGAAGATTCCTCTTGATCTTTTCCCACGCACAAAGATTTAATCCCTAACAGATTGAGGAAATAAATCTGTGAAAATTAATGAGTAATTTTCGAAAACAAGAAGGAGAGAGAAGAAAGAAGATAATCCTCCTGATCTGATCTTCTGATTTGTATCCCAACTCAATCTGAATATCTGGTGAAGATTCCCTTTAGATTCCTTGCCCGGTTGAGAAGCAGAATTTCCTCCTCATTTCTCAGATCTAGTCGATCACCACAGCTCCCAAAACCTGGTTTGCTGTGTGCATATGATCTTGTGGTGTGTTGAGATCTGAGGAACTGAGGCCTATTTATAGGAAAATACTGGACTTCTATTGGGCTTGAGTTTCATGGGCCAGACCAGGGACCAAAATGCAAATAGCAAATAAGGCCTATCAATTAATTAATTCTCATATTCAACCCATAATATAATTAATTAATATTGATTCATTCCACCAGAGAATTAATACTGTCCTACATATTTGCTACCACGTTTTGAGGTACGGGTTGCATGGGCTCGGTATATCCCCACATTTAAGGTTACAGACATTCGTTAATTAATTTAAGCTCTAACAAGCTATTTAATTAATTAGCATCTTATATTCCTGAGTCAATCCACTCAAACCTTTTCACTTATGATTGAACTTAATCATCCTGCAGGACTTTAGCATAACGAACCTTTTGAGCTGCTCAGGGAATGTCACCATCCTATACTGGATGTGGTTACCTAGTTCCAGTACCAAACAGTCACACACAAACTGTTATTACCCAAGATACAGATATACAAGCTCAACTAGAGCCTTTCACTACAACTCGAAGTAATACACAATCTGCATATACTTCTGTACCTTCATATAGGCTTAGGATCTCATCAAGCCATAGAGATCTAGATTCTTTTGATGTCAGATAAAATAATCGATCTCGACTTAGGTCCTTATCAATGTGTGCCCCACACCAGCATACCAAGCCATCCAAGACAAGATGCTTATTACTGCGTATGCTGCAGCCTACACCGATAGTTTATCCTGGAACTGTCTCAGCTGTGATAACTATTTATATCTCGCTACGTCAAATGATCCATACGATCTTTTGTGATCTACTACACACCGTATGATCTCCCTATCGACGAGATAAAAGGATAATTGTGTTTGCGACACATGTTTGTTAATTCAGACAGGAGATGAACATACAACATTTATGATTCCCAGTATATTAACCAATCGACCTTGTACATAATATACCAATCATAATGCTTTCAGTATATAAATCCATCAGAGGACAGAGTAGGAGACTGTAGAAATACATATGATAATAGTGTCAATAAAAGGATGGCAGAAACCAAGTCGGGCCATGACCCTTTCCAGAAATTCCCAGTCGACTCTATCATAGGATTTAGACATATCGAGTTTGAGGGGAAAACTTGCGAGTCTTCGAGATTTATTTGTTTTCATGGTGTGGAAAATTTCAAAGGCCAAAAATGCATTATCAGTGATGAGGCGTCCTTGGACAAAAACAGATTGGGCAGGGTTTATGATGAGTGGGAGGAGAGATTTAAGGCGGTTCGCAATGCATTTTGTAACAAGTTTTATAGCCACATGCACAGGCTGATAGGACGAAACTCTTGAGGTGAGGCGGGGTGTTTGGTTTTGGGGATGAGAATGATATTTGTGTTGTTGATTGGTTCTGGGGAGAGGCCATGATTCAAAATGTTTAACACCATCGGGATCAAGTCATCTTTAATAGTAGTCCAGAATTTGAGATAGAAAAGGACAGGGATACCGTCTGGCCCCGGGGCTTTGAGATGATGCATTTGTTTGAGTGCGTCGATAACATCAGATTCCTGGTATCTCGTTGTTAGTTTCTCATTCATCAATGTTGAGACTTTAGGCTGAATTGCCTCCAGGACTTCCTCCACCCGATCGGCCGGTTCAGAAGTGAAGATATTCTTAAAGTAATGTAAGAAGATATCTCCAAAAAGTTGCTCATCTTTAATCCAGTGACCATCCCTATCTTGAATACGACTAATTTGATTTCTCTTCCGTCTTCCCTTTGTCGTGCGATGAAAGAAGCTTGTATTTTTATCACCATCTTTTATCGTTGCAACCACATAGTTTTTTCTTTTTTCATCAAAGCTGCCAGTTCCCCTTCCATGGACGTAGCTCTCATGATATTCTCGTCCGATGGGGGTCGGCCTGAATTCTTTCAAGCTTCTCCCGAATTGAGGCAATTTGGCTTGTAACATGCCCAAAGTGATCTTTCTCTCATTTTGAGTTTGGACTACCGTCTAGGATCGATTGAGCGTTCTATTGATAATCGAGTCACATTGTACACTCTTTTCCTATTTAAATATTATATATCATAATTTTAAACTTTAAGAATATACATTATATATGAAATATAATAACAAATTAACAATAAACTATATATTTTTGACTATATATAAGGTAACATAGTACAGTAAACTGGAAAATTGTGGCCTATAAAATAGAACCCTGAGACTAACCCCTGCTTCCGATCTTGAATTTCCATTTTCACAGCAGACAAATTGGTCTTCCACTTTTTCTTCCAAACACTCCACCACCGAAAACGTCCATAAAAAATGGCGGAGTCTTCTACCCCCGGCACCAGTGCATGGTCATCGGCGCTTTCAGGGAAGTCTAACGATGAGAAAGAGGAACTCCTCGACAGAATGCTAACGCGATTGGCGCTGTGCGACGATTCTAAACTCCAAGACTTGCTCGCCAAGATTCTTCCCCTCTCAATTGCCGCCCTCTCCTCGGCTTCATCTTCAATCCGCAACAAAGTAGGTTCTTCTCCTCTGAAATATTTGGTTGATTTATTCATTGTTTTTCATGGCGAGGAAGTGCTGATTGAGTAGAATAGATATTGCCCCTTAGCATTTTGTGTGTATAGCATAAACGGAATACTTATAGAATTGTTTCTCTTATGGGCTGGAAGTCCTCTACGAATGAGATTTTCGTTTGAGTAGGTTTTAGCACCAGTTTGATTTTCAAGAAACTGAATTTCTATCAAGATTTTTAGTTGAGAGATGTTTGAGATGTTTCTTGATATATTTTATAGCATGATGTATCATTATTTTATGTGTACAGAAAGGAAAATTTATGGAATCCTTTTACTGTTATGGGCTGGAAGTCCTCTACAAAGGAAATTTGCATTTGAGAAGGTTTTAGCACCATGTTATTTTGAAGAAGCAGAATTTCGATCTAGATTTTTAGTTGAGAGATGTTTCAGACGTTTATTGCTATATTTTATAGCATGATGTATCATTAAGGAAAGAATGAACGTTGTTGGTATCATTAATGAAGAGAACATTTGTGCTGAAGTTTCATAGTCATGTCTATTGTAGATATATAAGTCACGTTCTTGATACATACTGTGCTGCATTATTATCAGTTTAATGTTATGTACTTGACGAATGAAGTTGGGTGTCAAAATCACTAAAATGATTGTTAAGTTTGATTGTTTCACCCTTTTTGTATCTGTAATAACTGTTAGCTTCAATGCACCTGATATGATTCCCCCGTATGGTTATTAGGTTATCGAAATCCTCAGCCATGTGAACAAGAGAGTGAAACACCAGACGGTGATCGGCTTACCTCTATTTGATTTATGGAAATTGTACGAAGAATCTAGTTCTGCTCCTATGGTTAGAAACTTTTGCATTGTTTATATAGAGATGGCTATTGACCGTGTGCAGAAGGAGGTAGGTCTTTGTTATTGAGTGTTTGAACTTCGAGTTGTCAGTTATTGAACATTTTTTTTTGTGGTAAAGTCGTTGAACATTTACTTGGCCTAACCATGGAACTGCAGGAAAAACAATTAATAGCTCCTGTATTTTTGGCAAACATCTCGAAGCTGCCTGCTCAACACCAGGATATATTACTTCGAATCACATCAAAGGTATTTTTTTGCTAAGTTCAAGTTCTTATTTTGCGGTTTATATTCCTGTACCTTTGTGTGAGACTGATCCTATAAATTTCTTTTGCGTCTTGATGAAAAAGTATGTAGTTGCATGCATTGGTACAGTTTATTTGGATGACTCATAAAATATCTCCTTTCTTCATAGATCCTGTTGAGGTCTTAATTGGTTATTGATGACATACAAACTAACTTTAAAATTTTCTCAATCATCATAGATACAAACTTTAAAGTTTTTGCAATTTTAAAACATAAATATGTTGGGTCCCCAAAATTGCCTGTTAAATATTATGTATATAAGCTAAATATGCACAAAAGAATCTCAAAATTTAATTTTTATTCGAACAATTTTTAACAAATAAATTTTTTGGGGACTCAGAAAATTTGTTTATTATAATTTAAACGTTTCAGATTTTGTGTTATAATTGAAAATAATAAAAGGTTGTTTAAAATTCTCCTATAGGCAATAAACTCTCTATCTATTTAAGCATGCCCCCCCTTAAAAATCGCATTTTCGGTCCTCCATTACTATTTCTACTTCATTCCTTAGTTTATGGACTGATGACTTTGACTTTCTCGGATTTAGGTTATTGGCGAATGCCACACGTCTGAAGTCAGCGATGAAGTTCTGGAAAAATATAGGACATTAGTGGGCTCTAAGGACCTTGAGATATTTCTTGAGTTTTGTCTGATTACAATTTTATATCAGCCATCTTCTCAGAGGTTTGTAAGATCAGTTCTTTTTCTGAATGCTTGTTTTCACAATCTATTTGATCTATGCATTCAACTTCAACATTAAAGATGATGGCTGCCTTTGCAGTGCAGGTAGCCCAGCTGGGCTTTCAACTATTCAATTTCAACGTGTTGCTGGAAATGATCCACCAGCATATGATAAGTTACGTAGTAGAAAGGTATGAAGTGCAGAAACATAAAATATTGACTAGTTCTCTGGAAAATCATTCGAACTAGTGTTGTGTGTAAATGTATTCTAACCACTTTCTGAACGTCTAATGTAATCATCATATATATATTGAAATAACTGTTGATACATGTATTCTGTAGACAGGAATGCTTAAGATAATCGAAGCTTTGGAGCTTCCTTCTGGACTGGCTTATCCTATTTATATTGCTGCTTGTGCAGACAGGTATAAATTAATTGAATATGCTTATACATGTGCAATCAGATTTCAAATCGTTTGAGCTTTTATACGGTGGATGTGTTTTGGGTTTTGATCTTCACTAGTCATGAACCTGTTATCAAAAAGGGGGAGGATCTCTTGAAGAAGAATGCATCTGGTGTTAATTTAGATGACCAGAACCTGATAAACAAACTATTTCTCTTATTTAATGGTGCGTATCACTTATTTTTCTACTCATATTTTTACCCACGTTGTGAAAGTTCTATTTTTTGAGTTGTATACGAATAGTTAGAGGATAACATTTACTTTTGGTGATGTGATTGAGTAGTAATTTAGCGATTCAGTTTAATTTTGAAGTCGCCTATTTGATCAAGTCCTTTGATTTGTCAGGTTGCACCTTTATTAGGCTGTTCAATTTGTAAATGTGAAACTGTTTCTTATTTACCAGTCTTTGTT
Organism: Plectranthus barbatus; assembly: GCA_026898455.1. Classification (NCBI taxonomy): domain Eukaryota; kingdom Viridiplantae; phylum Streptophyta; class Magnoliopsida; order Lamiales; family Lamiaceae; genus Plectranthus; species Plectranthus barbatus. The sequence continues at coordinate 101,016 of JAPKLW010001166.1, read as the reverse complement.
TCTTGAATTGTAGGAACCACTGGCTCTGAAAACATTGCTCCAGATTCCAAAGTTAATCCCGGAAATCTAACCCTCAGAGTGAGGCTGATGTCTGTTTTTTGCCGTTCAATTACTGCAGCAAACAGTTTCCCCTCAACTTTGCAGTGCATTTTTGGGTGCATATTTGGTAATTTGGAATTCCAATACTCTTATGTATTTTGTTATAAATTTATCATATGAGTCATGAAGTAATGCTCTTACTTTTGGATATCAGATTTGTGGTGGACTGCCTTGTAGGTTTCTATCTTGGACTTCTGATCTCAGAGCTGCATGTATAAGTTTGTGGATATTCTTTAACATAATAATTTGGTTAGATTATTTTTGGAAACTCTAAAATCTTGTGAGGAACATAAATTTGACGAATGTTATGATTATTCCTTGTAGTTATTTTTGTGGTTAGTGGTACTTTGTTAGTTACCAACTTGTGAAACGTTGCAATTGAAAAATCATATATCTTTCTTCCTTTTAGTTGGCCTGTGTTGTGTTGACAAATTCTGCAAACACAGGGGCACATTTTAAATCATTGTTTCTTTTTGCAGTTTCTATGATCTATAGTTCTGACCAACCTTGGGCTTGTTTGGTTGTGCACTGATGCATGTTTAGATATATATTTTGATTGATTTAGGAATGGTCCTTGGGATGGAGAGAAGTACTTTTGAGAGCCATTGTTCTCATTGTCTACTGAGCCTTTTGGTTGGAAAGGAGCTCAAAAGTTTCTATGGAAAATACCTGTTTTGGAGTGCGAGGACAGAATTAAGCTTAGGGTGTCTTGTTAGGTTCAGAAGCATAAAGAATTTAGTCACTTGATTGTTTGAGATCTGCTTAGAGATCGAAAATTAGCCACTTTCTGAGTTTTTCTATAGAGGAGGTTTTGGAGGGGCTCTATGTGAACTTTCTTTTAGTATGTGATATTTCTGTCATTTCTTATCTTCCAATGAGGTCATACTTTGTCTTTTGTTAAGTTTATTGAATTGAAGTCCCCAATTATTTTCATTCTTGTACTTTTGCTTTACTCAGGGACTGATGCCACGTCCAGGTTGAAGCAGTTGGGTATGGAGTTTACAGTTTGGGTCTTCAAACATGTAAGTTATCCACAATAACTTTCCTGTTTGTGTTTTTTAACATTACTCTATCCCAGAATTTTTTAAACAGCTCACCTTTTAGCCTACATGTCTTTGAATTAGTGCTTTTAGCATTTGCTGCGCCATCTATGCAGGCTAGAATGGAGCAATTGAAGCTTATGGGCCCTATTATACTAACAGGAATTCTGAAAACTCTTGATAATTTCTCATCACTGGATTCAGGTCAGTTCCTCTGAGCTTGTTGCAAAATTTTGCCGTCTTACGTCAGTGTTTGGAAATAAATTGTTATTGCATGATTTCGTGTTCACTAATATTCATCATCTCATTCCAGATGCTATTGCTAGAGAGACTAGAAGTTTTTGTTTTCAAGCAATTGGATTGCTCTCACAGCGCATGCCTCAACTCTTCAGGTGACTTTTGCTTTCTTTTGTATTGTTTTTTTTGGGTGGTTTAGTGTTGCTTTATCGGTTCTCGTTGGCAGGGATAAAATTGACGTGGCTGTTCGCCTCTTTGATGCTCTTAAGCTTGAGGGGCAAAATCTTCGCTTGATTGTTCAGGAAACAACAGCTTCTCTTTCTGTTGCATATAAGGTATTACTATTACCACCTTTTGTTTGTTTTAATTCGTTTCTGTGCATTTCTCATCTTGCATATTGATGGTGACATTTTTTGAGTCACAGGATGCCTCCCCAAAGGTGTTAAAGGACGTGGAATTGTTGTTGTTGCAAAATTCTCAAGTTGTAAGTGCATTAATATGCTTGTTGACATTCAGAACTATATTATTCTATCTTCCTCTTTTGGTGTCTTTTCTTCATTGATTAAGCTTAATTCTATCTTCGTCTATTCACAAGGAACAAAGTGAAGTACGCTTTTGTGCTGTGAGATGGGCGACATCCTTATTTGATTTAAGGCATTGTCCAAGCAGGTTTATCTGTATGCTTGGAGCAGCAGACTCAAAACTAGACATAAGGTAAATTGCTTTATTGAGTGATGCTCAAACAATCTATATTTGAGGTGCAGACAAGTTCCTTTTCTTTTTATTAATTATAACTTAATCAAGCCTTGTAATTTCAAACTATAAGAATGCTTTTTCTTGGAAGATTTTCCTCCAACTGCTCTACCAAAACATTGAAAAAACACTGCGACATTTGTCTATGCATTTCTTTCTATTATACCAGTTATTCTTATAAACGTTTTCTTATTCTTGCCCAAAAATTTCTACTGAAACATCCAAAAGCAGTCTATAAAATGCTGAACATTTGGCACAGGTTCCAGAACTTAAAGTTATGTTCTGTGTTGTTGAGAAAAGTTGTAAAACCCAAACGATATTGACATTTTGGGATCTTCTCCTCCACTATGCATTGCAATTTTCTCACCTGTTAGCAATCATATCTGCAAACTCAAAGGCTTACAAGCACAAAAAAAATTGTTTAAAAAGGATAGTTCAATGGACAAACTTATTGAAGTAGCACTGTGAATTGTGGTTCTGGCTTGGATTTGATTTTAGTTAACTTTAGCTTCAAAAGTAACTAAAAGCGTACTGTACCTCAAGTCAAGTAGTATTTCTTTTTTGAAGTTTAAAGTGTTCTCTTAAGTTGAAATGTTCTTGATAAATTGCATAGAGAAATGGCATTGGAGGGGTTGTTTCCTGGTGAAAAGCAGAGAAACTCAGTGTCGCAGACTGTCTCAATTGCTTACCCCAAATTTTCAGACATGCTGGCTTATATTCTCGAGCAGCAGCCTGCCATCTTAAATTCTTCTGGGGCTGGAGATACAAAACTCCTTTTTCAGTCTAAGACTTATGTGGTTATGGTGAAGTTTTTGTTAAAGTGCTTTGAGATGGAAGCTGCTCAACCTAATGTAACTGAAGAATCTGATTTTTTACACTCAGTGGAAAAACTCTGTTTATTGTTGGAACATGCTATGACATACGAAGGTTCTGTTGAATTGCATGCATCAGCTTCCAAGGCTCTAATTACTTTGGGATCTCATTTCCCCCAGGTAGACCCATTGGAGTTTGTGCAAATGAAAAAACTTGATTTCAATCTCTGATTACTTTTTCTTGATGATAGATGATTGCTTCTCGCTATGGTCAAAAAGTGGTATGGCTTAAGCAATATTTGAGCCATTTGGACTATGATACTCGTGAATCTATTGCACGTCTACTTGGAACTGCGTCCTCCACACTTCCAATATCTGCTTCAACTGAACTTATTAGTGAACTGATATCTTCAATTGGTGGAACACAAAAATTGAGGTTGTCTTAGTGTCTTTCACCTTTTGGTGTTCAGTTACTGCATTATATCTTCTGTTACATCATTGTTAAATGAATTGTGTATTCTGTAGGTTTGAAGCACAACATGGCTTGCTGTGTGCTTTAGGATATGTTACGGCAAACTGCTTGCTGATAGTTCCTCCTGTAAGTTGTTCATTTTTCATAAGAATGCCTAGGGATGGGCATTATTTATTTATTTATTTATTCTATCTAGACTGTGAGAGGATATCTGTGAATACCGCGTGCACTAGTTACAGATGTATTGGGTTCTCTGTACTGTTGGTATAAATGGTATTCACTTTATAATAAGTGCAATGCTCTCACTACCTTTTTGGGTCTCATGGGTTCTCTTCCAAAGTAATTTTTATCTTGTTGTAGAGTGGAGCATGTTTCTGCTTATTTTCTGGTTATTGTATTTGTTGCCCAACTTGCTTAAAATGAGAGGTTAGTGGTAACCACAAGTGAATGCGAGCTTCTATACTGTGGATGACACTGCAGCGTATATGACTGCAAAACTCAGAGAAGGAATAGGAAACAATTTTTACATGTAGAACCTAAATCCGTATATGATTGTATTATGGTGATGGGCTTTGTGTTCTCCCACCTATATTGTTCAGCTTTATTCTTTTATTTTGTTTGTACCTGATCTGCTTGCTTGATATCCTTCTCTTTTTTTATGCCTTACCTCGCAATTTGTTGTGAACTCTCAAAGCTTTAATAAACGAGATTTGGGCTCATCCTCTTTAAGTCATTCTATTCGACATTGATTCAATGAGTTCTTATCTAATATACCTTGATTAGCTCATGAAACTATCTTATAAGTAAACAGATGAAGATGTCATGCAGTTAATTCATTTTATTTGTAATTATGTGAAGAGTCTCAGTTGGTAATTTAGTCTTTGGCACTGATCAAGTTTATCATCATTTATTAGTTGCATTGCATGTTTGTTTTGTTGCCTTCACTGTTGATCTTATTCTATGTTCTTTTATGTTTCACAGATCTCTAATACAGTGCTTCAAAGTGTATTGAAATGTTTGGTTGATGTAATTAATATAGAGAGCTCCACATTAGCTTCTGTGGCAATGCAAGCCCTGGGGCATATTGGAATTTGTACCCCTCTGCCTCCATTGGTTATTGACTCTGCTGAAGGTGAAATGATATGTACTGGTTAAATATTCATGATATTTCTGGTATTTCGTTTAACTTATATTGCAACTTAAATTTGTTTAGAGATGATTATAACATTTTACTTGTATAAAACCTGCAGTTTCAATTTGGACTGTCTTGCACCAAAAATTAGGCAAGCTGCTCACTGGTGATGATATCAAAGCAGTCCAAAAAACTGTGATTGCTTTGGGGCATATATGTGTAAAAGAATCATCTTCTTCACATCTGAATACTGCTCTTGAACTGATTTTCAGCCTTTCCCGTTCCAAGGTGGATGAGATATTTTGATATTTATTAGAGAATAATTATTGTCCCTTTTCTCTGTGGTCATGTCTCGCACTCTCGCTTACCAGATATCTAATTATAATGAGATTTTAGCATATCATATTCTTTAGGTTTATGTTGAATGAGTGTGAAGACTAAAACCTATGCTTTGGCTTCTTTAAAATTTTTACAGGTTGAAGATATACTATTTGCTGCTGGAGAAGCTCTTTCATTCATGTGGGGTGGTGTTCTCGTCACTACTGATGTGATTCTAAAAACTAATTATTCTTCACTATCCATGAGTTCTAATTTCCTAATGGGAGATACATCCTCATCTCTGGCAAGGCTTCCTTCGGAGGAATCCCAAACTAATGAAGATTACCATGTCGCAGTTAGGGATTCTATTACCAGAAAACTATTTGATGTCCTTTTGTACAGCAACAGGAAAGAAGAGCGCTGTGCTGGAACTGTCTGGCTGCTATCACTTCTGATATATTGTGGCCATCATACAAGCATCCAGAAATTGCTTCCAGATATCCAGGTTTGTGCTTGAATAGTTGTTTTTGAGTGCATGAAGGTTCAAAAGTCTTGTAAATAACATCGAGTTTTGAACTAGAGATTAGGTTTCTTTTGTGAGTTATGGTCAAATTTCAAAAGTTTTAAGAATCTAGTTTTGTTTTCTAAGGCTAGTATTTCTTTAGTTTAAAGGTTGGGAATGGTGTATTTCGAAGATCAAGTTTATTTTGGATTGTGCAGCTGTGGTAGGAAATATATGTTTTCTAGAAGTTTTTTTGGTTATTTGATTAAGATATTTAATAAATAAATGTTTAAAAACCATCTATCTCTGCCAAAAGGTTCTAGCACATATTGTCATTTTTAAGTTTGTGATCGTAAGGCATTTGAATACACAAAGTTTGCCCCAAAAAGTGATTTGAAGTTCAATAAATGGCTTTTACTCTTAGATTGCTCCCTTTTCTGCTTTGGGATTTTATGTCTCCTGTATTAGGATGGTTTTATGGCTAGAAATATTGCTTCATTGTTTTGCTGTATAAGGTTGGCCTTTGTTACTCCAACCACACATGTTGTGAGCCAAATCCACTGAAAAAAAAAGGTTATCTTGTATGTGATTGGAACTGAATTGATACAGAGCTTGGGTTTTGTGGTGTGGTTATTATCTTAAGATTATTCTTGTTTTTCATCTTAACTATGAGTTTGAAAAATTGGTGCGACTTGTGAGACAAAGGCCTAGTATTCTTCAATAACGACTTAAAATATTTGGAAAAATAATTCAAATATTTCCTGCTGATAAGCTTAACCTGAGGCATTTTCCCCAAAAATCTAAGTTTAGTACTGAAAATAATTGTTCACAAGTAGATATGCAGTATTGAAAACATAATGCCATATATTGTGTAGTGTAGTATATGTCATATTGTCATGCTGAATTGTTTTTGAGAAGAATCTCCCTCTGTTGGCTCTCAGACTTTGTAAAAAGATATTTTTGTCTTACAGGAAGCATTCTCACATCTTATTGGTGAGCAAAATGAACTTACACAAGAGTTGGCATCTCAGGGCCTTAGTATTGTTTATGAACTTGGTGATGATTCTATGAAGAAAAGTTTGGTTAATGCACTTGTTGGAACTCTAACTGGCTCGGGGAAGAGAAAGAGAGCTGTTAAGGTCTCGATTAATGGCTTTGCCTCAATATTGCTTATTTATATTCTGTTTTTCCACATTTTTTTTTCCACTTTTTCTTAGTCTGTTCATATGGGTATATAATTTTCAGCTGGTTGAGAACTCTGAAGTGTTCCAAGAGGGTGCCTTTGGTGAAAGTCCTACTGGAGGAAAACTGAGCACTTACAAGGAGTTGTGTAACCTTGCTAACGAGATGGGACAGCCCGACTTAATCTATAAATTCATGGATTTAGCCAATTACCAGGCTTCCCTTAATTCTAAAAGAGGTGCTGCTTTTGGATTTTCTAAAATAGCCAAGCTTGCAGGGGATGCTTTACACCCGTACCTTCGTGCATTGATTCCTAGACTTGTTCGCTATCAGTATGATCCTGATAAAAATGTGCAGGTGCTGTTCTCAACTCTATGTCAATTGAAACTCTTGGATATTCAATGTTCTGAGTATCATTAAATTTCAGTTTGATCTCTGAAGTTCCATTATACTGATACTACTTACCCAATGAATATAAAGCCTCTGGTTTCTTTATTCCATGCTGCCCCTAACTTTTGCTACTGAATTTTCCCTTTCTTTATCATAATGAAACATGAGCTTCTTTTTTCAAAGAATAAATAGGCCCCTCTCCGTTCCTTATCAGCTGTATTTGACTTTTTTATGCTTCATCAGGATGCTATGGCACACATCTGGAAATCATTGATAGCAGATTCAAAGAAAGCAATTGATGAACATCTGGACCTGATTTTTGATGATCTATTGTTACAATGTGGATCTAGGCTTTGGCGGTCCAGGGAGGCTTCTTGTCTTGCCCTTGCCGATTTACTACAAGGACGAAAATATGACCAGGTTAGTATCTACATTTATCCTTTTATTATTTCCTTGTTTTGGAACAGTGTTTCTCCTTCACATCTGATTTGTGAAACACTTTATCCTTCTAGCCTCTCGGTCACTTTGTCCGATTCAATTACTTCTGGTTCAGTTTTTTCTTTTGTGCCTGGTTCTACATTTTTAAATGTGCCTATGTGGGAATTGCTTGAGATGTTAATTCTACCCTAGGTATCTCACTCCCCTATGTCATTGATATGTATGTAATTATACGAGCTGAGCCTTTTCATTAGACTGTTTGAATCGTCATTGACTTGAACTCTGGTTCCCTTGAGTTCATTGATGTGTTGTTGCCGGCTGGAATGAGCCGCTTTTAAAATTTCCTGCATTACACATTGTTTTCAAAATATTTTCTAGGTTCAAATTTCATGTAATTGGCAGCTAGTTTGAAATGACATATCCTCAGGGAATTTTATGGTTATTCTCTTCTGGACTTCTCTCCTGTTGTTATAGGTTGAGAAACATTTGAAAGGCATATGGATAGCTGCTTTTCGGGCCATGGACGACATCAAAGAAACTGTCAGAAATGCGGGTGATAGATTATACCGTGCTGTTTCATCATTGACTGGGAGGCTATGTGATGTTTCCCTTACACCAGTCTCGGAGGCAAGGGAGACGATGGCTATAGTTTTGCCTTTGTTGTTGACAGAAGGCATAATGAGTAAGGTCGAAACTATTCGCAAGGCATCCATTGGTATGGTTACGAAGCTTGCTAAGGTAAATCAAATGGCTTTACAAAACATTATGAACTTGAATTTGTTAACAGAGACTTGGTGGAGTGCAAGTCTCATATTCTTAAAGTCTCTATACTCCCTTGTACAATGTGTTCCTTTGTGTGTTTCCATTTGTTGACAGCATTTAAACATGATTTCTTCCTACTCCAAAAATTGTTAACCTTTCTCATAGTTCTGTTCTACCGAGGAGCCTCCTACTCGCAAAATTGAATGAGCTTGAATAAATTCTTATATTTTCCACTTTGATGGTTAAAGTAGTTCTTTTGTATTTTCATGGAAGCATCAAGGACACAATAGATCGATGCACTCTCATAGCCTATTTTCTTAGCACGGTTGTTTAATTTTCTATTAACATTTACAGGGTGCTGGAATCGCAATTCGTCCATACTTAAGTGATCTTGTGTGTTGCATGCTGGAAAGCCTTTCAAGCCTTGAAGATCAAGGAATGAATTATGTTGAGGTCAGATCACTGAAGATCTTTTGAGTACCAAAATTGTGTCATTAACCTGAACACTTGTTGATAATTTTACTAATCCATAATCTAGATTTTATTGATTTGTGCAACAGTTTACTAATTTTCTTTACTGTTGTTGCCCCCCTCTAATATATCAATTTCTTTGTTGTATACTAGTTGCATGCAGAAAATGTTGGGATACAAACTGAAAAACTAGAAAACTTGAGGATTTCAATCGCCAGAGGATCGCCAATGTGGGAAACTCTTGAGTTCTGCATAGATGTTGTTGACTCCCAATCCCTTGAACTGTTGGTTCCTCGCCTTACTCAGCTGGTTCGCTCAGGCATTGGCTTGAACACGAGGTGCTTTTGCTAGTTTTTTCTGCATTGATGTGCTCGTATGATTAAGGCTCTAATTATCTTACTGCCGTTTTACAGGGCTGGTGTAGCTAACTTCATCAGCCTGCTAGTGCAAAAAGTTGGTCTTGACATCAAGCCGTTCACGAGTATGCTATTGAAGCTTTTACTTCCAGTTGTTAAGGATGAAAGAAGTGCTACGTCACGACGTGCCTTTGCAAATGCTTGCGCAATGGTTTTGAAGTATGCAGCTCCATCTCAGGCCCAGAAACTAATTGAAGATACTGCACGTTTGCATTCTGGTGATAGGAATGAACAGATTGCATGTGCAATCCTATTGAAAAGTTATGCATCCACAGCCGCTGATACATTAAATGGATATCAAGCCATTATAGTTCCAGTTATTTTTGTTTCAAGGTTAAGTCTGCTTCTTTTTCTTCTTATATTATGATTGCTATGGTGATGTAAAATCTTTTGTTCTTTTCTTTTTTCTTTTTTTGGCAAAAAGTAAAGCCACATGACTATATTTTTCTTGCTGAGCCTCCCAGTCGTCCCATGATCAGTTTTACCATTTACAACAGTAGATGGATAGAACTACTGCTTTTGCCAATAAACTATATGCCTGGGCTTTAATTGATGAATTGCAAGCATAGATGGAGATACAGGAAAACCTGTCAGAGAATTATTTATAATTATAAAAGTTCAAGCAATGTTGCTCATTTAGATTCACCTTCTTGTGTCTTCAATTCGTATATGAAATACTGAGCATATAGAGTTCCTTGAAATTAGAGATTAAAGATAATTTGTCATTCTGTAGAAATTCTGAATGGACAAAAAGAGATGGAAAAATAAATTCCTATTTGAGGGCTCTGATGGATTCTATTGTGGTAGGCATCTTGCTTGTTGCGGAATTTAAACTATAACTGTATCTGGACTGTGATATTACATACATATATATTCCTATGTAAATGGCAAGGACACATGAAGGGTTGTTATTGATTTTCAGCTAAGGACTATCTTTGAAAATATCTGGGTGATGAACTTTGAAGGCATCTGATTCAGAGTTTAATCACAGACAGTAGTTCGAATATTAATTGTAATTTTTTGGAACAGTTTAGTACTTATTGAGAGTTATATTTATGTATAAAATTGTTTTTTAGCAATAATTTGTAATTCCTTTACATGATATGCATCTGTTTGGGTGATTCATAGTGATTTTCTAATGAACACTTAATGCTGTATTCATGACTTCTGTGCATGGGTTGTTAGATTATTTAGGATTCATTTAAGGGAATACTTATTCAAAAAGTACTTGATTTATAGGCTTCAGCATCTGAATTTATGTGATCCTACCTGTTGAACCCTCTGTTAGGAGACCAAGTTATTTATTGTAATATCTTACTAACCAGAAATCCATATTTTCAGTCATTTAGTTATTCTTATCAACCTTTGTTTTTATTTTCTGCTTATCATTTTGTTTTGTATAATACCCATGTTTGAAACATTTTTCTTTTCATTCTGCAGGTTTGAAGAGGACAAGACTATTTCTAGTTTGTACGAGGACTTATGGGACGAAAACATGAGCAATGAAAGGATTACTCTTCAACTATTCTTGGGAGAAATTGTTGATCTTATCAATGAAGGGATCATGTCGTCCTCATGGGCAAGTAAAAAGAAGGCATGTTTAATCTTTCTTCTTAACAGAGAGGCTTCTTTTTTCTTAACCAACATAATATTAATAGAAGTTATCTGGTGTGATCTTCATACCATATTTTGTATTGTTGATCACATATTTTTGTGATAAAAGTTGGAATAGTAAAATGCAACTTTCTTAATGTACAGGCATCACTAGCAATATGTAAGCTCAGTGAAGTCCTTGGCGGATCACTATCTTCGCATCACGGTCTTTTATTGGCCTCCTTGATGAAGGAAATTCCTGGGCGTTTATGGGAGGTATGAATATTTTAAACAGTCATGCTTGCAAATGGAAAATGCTTTTTTTTTTTTTTTTTGAGTAGATAGGAAGGTGACTCTCCATACTAAAGGGCTACACGACATGTGACTAATTTAGGGGCAACATATTAAAGTAAAAACTCATAAACCTTAACTAACTGATACAAACTTGTAAATCAATGAAATCACTTTGGCAAGGAGGATTAAAGCCTGAGGGAAAGATGATTCAATGAGTGGTATTCCTGATATTTATAAGCCCTAAAATATATCTACTTTACTTGGAGTTACTGAAGCCAAGGGACATTTGTTTAACAGCATATAGGAGCGTAAAAGTTTGCTCCTAATTGTTTTTAAAGTTGCAACAACAAATTTTGATAGAGAAGAATAAAATAGTTTATTCATCAAGCTAGTCCACATATTTATACTAGTAGAGACAATCTATTCTAAGACGTGAATATATTCTAGGAAATAATCACCTCATTGAAGTCTACAATAGTACGTCATTAATCTCCAATAGAGCTTGGTAATCATATGTCAATAATATTTCAATCATATGATATGCTACTTCTCATCTAAATTTTCTGGTTCCATTTGTGTTGACTCTTGTTTCTTAAGCCATAGCTAAAACTTTAGGTGAGCCAGTAAGCTTTCAACACTATTGTTTGTATATAATATGATCGCTGTATGTTTTTCTTTATGACAGGGAAAGGATGTTTTATTAAATGCATTATCTTCTCTTTGTACTTCCTGCCATGAAGCAATATCTGCATCCAACCCTGATGCTCCTAAGGCTATATTGAGCCTCATATCTTCTGCGTGCACAAAAAGAGCACAGAAATACCGTGAAGCAGCCTTTTATTCTCTTGAGCAGGTATACCTAGCTATCTTACCTTCCCTTACGGCTGTTCCTGAACTTTTTCTTTCTTGCAAGTTGGATGATGGTAAATCATCGTATCACACAATCCATCGGTGCAGCAGTCATTTTTCTCCCTCTTCGTTTTATTGCATGAGCCACTGGCCTTTTCACCAAATGCAAGAAACTGTAAAAACCAGAAACATTTATCAATTGTGGTTTGGTTCTTTTTAGAGCTAGGGATATGTCAAAGCCACACCATAAATGAAAGAAACAGATTGTCTGCAATCTGAAAGGGCTAAGCAAAATGGATATCTGCCATGAAAACAGATAGTGAATTTCGTGAAGCATTCTAACGAAAAGTAGATAGTATAACTTAAAATATTATGCTGCTTATTATATTACTTTTCAGAATTTGTTACCGTATTCTCTGGAGTCTGTTCTGGCTTTAATCTTCTTTTTTTCCTGTTTATTCCATCGCTAGGTTATCAAGGCATTTAACAAGCCTGAGTTCTTTAACATGGTCATTCCATCTCTTCTGGAGATGGGTAATTCACTCACCCATGCCAAATCAGGTACATAGCTCTGCCATATGATGTTAAAGTATTTACTAATCCAGGTCCTGATTATCCCTCTTAAAATGGTGAGGGACCTGACATTAGGGAGCTTCTTCAAAAAATTTCATTAATTCTTTGTTCTTCTGAGTTACGATGAAGAACCTGCATTCACTCATAAAATATATTTGAAAAAATATGTCTTGCTTTTGTGAGCTATTACTTTGCATATTTTAATTAAATAATTATGCAAATTTCCTATAGTATGTTGCATTAAAATTATATAAATTTATTGTAGATTTGCTATTTAGAACATAATTACATATCTTAAGTGCTGTGTTGTCGACAAATCTGAAATGATATAATTAGTACCATTCGTGTTTTTGTGTGACACGAGGTAACTAGTCTGTTTTTTTTTTTTTTTTTCTTTTTTTGGCAGATGCAGATGAGCCAGATACTTCACCGGCTTCTTTACAAGAAAAAATATTGAACTGCATTACTGCTTGCATCCATGTGGCCAACGTTGCTGATATCATTGAGCAACAGAAAAACATCATAGACTTTTATTTATTATCCCTCTCGTCTAAATTCTCATGGACAGGTGCCTTAGAATCCATTGCCTAAATTCCCCCGCTAAGTCTAATTATCTTATACTCATGCCGTGACTCTTTATTTTATTGGACAGTTAAATTGTCAGCCTTTTCTTCTACTAAAGAACTTTGCTCAAAGCTACATAGCGGTATGAACAACTCACAAGATGTTTCCTTGCATGCCGGCATAACTTCTCTTATTCACAAGGTAATATTGGGTTCGATAGTTCTGTAGTTACGCCAGAAAACAGATTTATGGGCTTTAATCTAATCGGGACACCTAATCATTTGCAGCTATTTTATACTCTGTTCCCTGTAGTGCTTAAATCCCTGCGTACAGTAAAAATCGGGCAGGTATGCTTTCCAATTCTCCCTCTTTCTTTTTTTGATTTATATTTTTTGCAAATGTGTATTATTAAAATAAATCCATCCTTTTTATGTATTAGTCATTCATGAAACCAGTGGCTGAATTTTTTGAGAACACTTAACCGTTACTGGCAGAGAAAGATACATAGCAAGTTTTTTTTTTTTTTTTTTAATGAGAAATTTTCTTTTGGCTGGCTGTTTAATAAGTAAAGAGTAGGTTTGAAGGCAGTGTGTCACATATCAGCTTGAAAATAGGGCACATGAATTTGCATTGAATGAATTATGGATGGATCACAGGTTCATATAGCAGCCGCTGAATGTCTTCTGGATTTGACGAATCAGTTGAAGGCTGCCCCACCGGCCCAGTGGACGGAGCTAGAGTTTATGATTGAGCTTCTCGAACTTTCCGGTATAGAAAAGAATGAGGAGGCAAAGTCTCTGTTGAAGAAATGCATCGAAATCCTAGGAAAGCTCAAGGATGATTTGAAGTCCTGACCTAAGATTGCTCAAAGATTTGGTTACATCTCTCATTATTCACTCTTTCTATGTATAACTGTACATGTTACATTTTTTTACAGAAAACAGAGTAGCTTGAGAGAGAGAGAGATAGCATTCTACTGGTCTATTCGTTTACAGAAAACAGAGTAGCTTTTGAGAGAGAGGTAGCATTCAACTGGTCTATAGTGGGAATGCATTTATCCTCAAAAGAATGTAAAATTAATACATTATTAAAATATATTATTAGACTATTTCTACTAAAACTATAAATATCAACAACCTCTCAACACCCAACCCAACCGTCACATCAGATATTACTATTAAAATTAAATGAAAAATCTCCACATTTTGGCCGACTACATACTTAAGGGCGGCAATCTCCAACCTGACACGATAACCCGATACTAACCCAACACGAAAAAAATGGGTTGGATTAATCCATTTAATTTTTGGGTCAATTTCGGGTCAACCCGTCCAGCCCATTTAATTTTCAGGTCAGGTTCGGGTCGATTTCGGGTTGACCCGCGAACCCATTTGACCCACCAATAATATTAATTATTATTATTATTATTTATGAGATATAATTACATAAAAATTTAATAAATAAAATATAGTTTAAAACAAAATTTTTTTAAATAGTTAACACAATTTTTAATTTTTAAAATAATTAACACAATTTATTAATTTTTAAATTAATTAACACATTTTTAAAATAATTAAACAGGTCATTTCGGGCCAGTTTTGGGTCGACCTGAAAATAAGTAGGTCGGGTTCGGGTTGAGATTTCTGACCCGCAATATATACGAGTCGGGTTTGGGTTGGAGTGTCGCTTGTTATTATCAGGTTACAACTCGACCCGCCAACTCAAACCCGACCCATTTGTCACCCCTACACAGACCTATGCAACCACAAATGGTGGGCTCCACCTCCTTTTCTTTAAACTATTTATTGTTGTAATAATAGGATGCTGACATACGTCTCTATTTTATTTGTTAATTAATTTTTTACAAATTAAATACTAAAAATTGATGTCTTTTAAACTATAAATTACAAATAAATAAATAATATACCAAAATTCATAATTTTTCATTCTCTACAAATAGAGACTAATTTTGATATACATATTTTTATTTTAAATATTCTCATCAATATTAAATTACATTTAATTGTTCATTTTATATTTTTTATTAATACAATTATAAGTAATATTTTTATTTTAAAAATAAAAAATAAATAAACCAAATAGAATAATTATATATAATTGTGTGGTTGAATGGTCATTGATAAATTTTGTAAAATTATTGTGGTTGGGTTGAGTGATATGGATGAGAGAAAAATTAATTAAATATTGAAATGATTGAGTGGTTGACCCGGTCGCTGATAAACATAGTCTAATAACCTCAATCAACCCAACTTAACAATAAAATATTAATTTGTCTCTCGTCCACCTATACATCCATAATCTAACTTAATTTTTATTTATAACAATGACATTTATCCAATATAAAGTTTATTTTATTTTCATATTTATCCTTCTAACATATATTATTTATAATATTTTTTTTATTGAACCTCTAATTATATATTTATAATAAAAATATTACATAATGTAAAACGTTAATGTTTGTTTCAATTATAAAATACACACTAAAAAAAATACTCCCTCCGTCCTTAAACAATTGTCTTATTTGCAATTAGCACAAGTATCACTATTAATTGTAATAAGAGATTCTAATGGTACAATTAGTAAAATTATTAATATTTATGCTAAAAAAATGACAACAAAATGATTTTTTTGTTGGCAGTTTCAAAAAATTTCAATCCCCACCAACAATTCAAATTTGGTGGTAATCTATATATATATACTAAAGCAGAATAGTGGCCAAAAAACTGTTCCAGCCAAAATCTTTAAAAAAAATTATTTTATTTTATTATTTATTTATTCTATTATATTATAGTTGTACAATAAATAATAATAGAAATATAATAAAAATAAATTTATATCCTTTCTTTAAAATATTATATATCATTAATTTATTATATTTACTATTTATTAAAATAATATCTTACATGAGATAATATTTAACTCAAATCCTATGATGTGTCTAATATATTTTTTAAATTAAATTTATATATATAGTTTGACGTATAATATAAAAAAATAATTTATATTAAATGTAGTATTGATGAATAAATATTAAATATATTTAAAAAAAATCGCTAAAAATTCTAATATACATAATTTTGTTAATTATATATTAATATCATAAAATAAGATATCACATATTTAATTCGCGCATAGCACGCATATACATCGACTTTTTTAAAATTCTGCTTTACTTTATATGTTTTTATATCAAAACATATACATATATTTTAATAAACAATAATGAAAATGTCAACAAAATTATATATGTATTTTTCTATAAAAAATTATATTTTCACTATTTCATATTATTTTACATTTTAAAACAATACAAGAATAATACTAAAAAATAATAAAAATATTATTTTGGATAGGTTAGTTTTGTAAAGCAAACTCTTATTTTTATAATTGTGTTTTATCTATTTGCTTTGCTTTTTATCGAATTTATATATATAGTTGGATGTATAATATAAAAAAATTTATATTATAACTATATATATATATATATATATATATATATATATATATATGTGTGTGTGTGTGTGTGTGTTTATAACCTTATACTTATATTTTAATTAAAGTAAGTTATTAAATATGTAATCCGTGCAACACAAGGTTATAAATCTAAAAATAAATAATAATAAAAATATAAATCAATTTTTATTTTGTTTCATTTATTATTTATTATATTATAATAGAGATATACAATAAATAATAATATAATAAAACTATATTTGTCATTTTCTAAAAAGAATTACTAAACAATGTTAAAATTTTATTATTTATATCTTAATATTATAAAATAAGATATTATATATTTAAATCGCGCATCGCACGGGTGCAAATCTAGTATCATACTATTTAAACAAAAGTAAAATTTACATTCATTTCAACTACAAACATTACAAAAACACAAGAAAATAGAAATGAGTCTAGAAAAAGATGTGTTTGATGGGTTTTGTATACTGAAAGCATTTATTATAATGAGTATACGGCAGTTTATTTCTCCTATCTGTTAACAATCTTACATGTATGAACAATGGTATCCTCTTGTCTCACCGATAGGGACGATCATACGGCGTGTTGTAGATCGCAGAAGACAGTATGATCACTTAACCTAGTGAGACATAAACCTGATCACAGCCGAGACAGCGTATGAGGATATGTCTGTCCGGATGGCTGCGGCATTGTCGGAATAAGTAGTCTGTCTTGGTTACTTGACATGTTGGTACGCAGAGGTGGCGTATTGATGGACCGCAGTGAGATGTATTCGTCTGTCTGACATCAGCGAATACAATATCTCGTTATATTGATTGAGTCCAAACCCTAACGAAGGTTCAGGGGTTTACACGGGTTGACTATTGCTTTGACTTGCCATGGTGAAGAGCATAAGTAACGTGCTCGTATATCCGCATCTTGGGTAACAGCAGTTCGTGTAGTGCCGCCTGAGACTGGGTTTAGGTAACCATATCCGAGTAATAGGATGGGGACATTCCATGAGGAGCTCAATAACATTCATCGTGCCAAAGTCCTGCAGGCTGATTAAGTTCAGGCACGAGTGATAAGGTTTGAGTGGTACTACTCAGGAATAATAAGATATTAATTAATTGTAGTTAGAGCTTGTCAGAGGCTCCGATTAATTAATGAATGTCCGGTAACCTTAAATATGGGGATTCTCCATTAATGTAGCCCGTTCTCATAACGTGGTAATAAAGGGGTAGGTCAGTATTAATTCTGTGGTGAAAAAGAATTAATATTAATTAATTAATTGTGTCCTGGATTGTAGACATGAGAACTAATTAATTTATAGGCCCACTTTATTATTTGCATTAGGTCCCAGGTCTGGTCCAAGGAAAGTGTGCTGAATTGAGCCCAGGAGCCCATTAAGGTTTACAACCCTAGGTCTATAAATAGACAGCTCTCTCTCATAAGTTATAACACAGTTGAAAAACCCTAAACCTAGAGAGAGAGAGGGGCGCCGATCTTGAAAGAGAAAAAGGAGGAGAATTTTCGAATTCTGGTCCTGCTCAAAGCACAGATCTGTGGAATCCTCACCAGTAGCAGATCTGAACGCACCGGGAAACAGATCTGAAGATCTAATATGGAGAACAACAAACTTTTTTCTTTCCCTTTTGATTATCGATTTTTATCTAAGAAATCAAGGTTCTAATTTCTGTTTCCGCAGATAAAATCGGATTGCGTGGTTGAATTGAAGTTGGAAATTCAAACGCAAAAGATCGGATCAGACTCGACGGAATAACGGTAAATTCCTCAATCCACAATTATGGTTATTAAATTCATAGGATGCTAGGGTTTATTGTTTATTTAATTGTGCACAATATCCATAAATCGATCCGGTTCAAATTGGTTTTTGTGATTCGGTTCACGGAAAAACCCTACAATTGGCATCAAAGCCAGGTTCTTGATTTATGGATCTTTTGTGTATAATTAAATTCGATATGCATGTATGAATTTATCGTTTTGTGGATGTTGGTTTTTGTTCCTCGTGGCAACCCGTGTAATTCAGCCCGCGGTGGTTTATCCGTGTAGGGCTGAATTAATTTTGTAAAATCACGAGAAAATCGTAGATTTTTGAAAAATTCTAATAGAATAGATTCTGTAATTTTATTTTTCAAAATTATGTAATTGGACGGGTCGAGGACGAAGAACGAGGATGGAGCCGACGCAGGGGCCGGCGGAGGACGACGGCGGGCGATGGCAGGCGCGCGGGGGCAGCAGCCGGGCACGGCGCGCGCGGGGACCAGGGCCGCGGGCGCGGTGAGCGCACGGCAGCGGCGGTGGCGGTGGTCATCGTCGGCTGATGTTGTCCCGTCGCGGTGGGTCGTGTTTTGGTGATTTGTGCAATCATGTGTAAACCCTAGGGTTTGCATTAGGGTTAGGGCAAATTATCAGATCACAAAGGCCTAAACCCCAAAAGATTTGGTGGATAAAGATTTGGAGGCCCTTGAAGATTTGAAAAGATTTGTATATATCCAAATAGATTCAAATTCAAATTGTAATAGATAGGATTTATTTTTTCCTATTTTGTGGGGCGACGAGGAATTTTTGTTTGCCTTAATTGTCCTCATATGATATGTGATTTATTATGTGCGCAATTAAGCATGCGTAGATAATAGGAAAAGCATGATTTATCGCTTTTATTATTTACAGTTTTCCAAGCATGCTTATGTGATTAATTTCTTTTGTTGGATTATATTTTGGAAATTTTTGGGCTTGTTTAATTACATGCAAAAATTTGAAAAATATAATAACAAAGAAATTATATGTGCGCATATAAGAAACCTTTTTAAAAGAAAAATACTAAGCAGATTTTTTTTTAAAATCAATAAACCTCCACAAAGCGGTCCTAGGCTGTAAGTGTATCTCTCATTCTAGTAAACGTCTACGAGTGTAGCTTGCTAGTTCCTAGAGGTGCATGGGTACGGTTGTTGGGATTTCTAGACAAACAATTTAAATCATGTGAATAGTGGGAGGGTTTTGCGTAAACGTCTACGAGTGTAGCTTGCGTAGATCTCTTTCACAAGTATTCTAGGATTGATTTAAATTATAGACAACAAAAGTTTTAAGGGTTGTGCGGTATGGTTACGTGCCATGCTAAACTGTCTCTTTTGGCCGGAGTTAAATTTGTGGTTAATTGCTTAGAAGCATTTTAGAATATAATGCAAGAATTGCATCCCTGTTCTTGAGAGATGGCTTGGTCTAAGGTTTTCACCAATTATTAATTTCTAGTGTCAAAAGCATCCTGACATGGTAGTGAAATTAAATAGATTGGGGCTTAAAACCCGCAGTTCTGGTTGAGGGTGACATCGTAAACGTCTACGAGTGTAGCTTGCGGTGGGAACTCTTGGGCAATTAGTGAAAAACATTAGTATTTGATTTATTAAAAGGTTTTCAATGCATTTGTTTTCGAAGTTCTACGTGTATGTTCTTATTTAAGATTCTTTATTGTTTCAGATATGTCTATGTCTACTGTCGATCATTTATTTGCTCTCAATCCTCTAACTGGTCCAAACTTCCCTGAATGGAGTTTTTACATCAAACACGTCCTTTATCTGAAAAATCAAGCATACGTTCTTTTTATGGATCCATTGTTGCGTATTCGTCATAAGGTTTGCAAACTTGAGCTTGAATTTTATGAAAGATGGGAGGATGCTGATGAGTTCGCCTTCTGGCTCATCACGGGTTCTCTATCTAGAG
Organism: Plectranthus barbatus; assembly: GCA_026898455.1. Classification (NCBI taxonomy): domain Eukaryota; kingdom Viridiplantae; phylum Streptophyta; class Magnoliopsida; order Lamiales; family Lamiaceae; genus Plectranthus; species Plectranthus barbatus. The sequence continues at coordinate 80,898 of JAPKLW010001166.1, read as the reverse complement.
AATTAAGACACAAGTATGAGTACCTCGAAAGGGCTGGAGAAATCTGGAAGGAACTCTCGATAGCCTACGTGGAACAGACTATTAACTATAAGCTTGTACATGACCTTGTGTGCAAGAAGATGGTTGAAGATAATTTGGTGACAGAGCACATGATGTCTATGATTGATCTCATGAGACAGTTCACTGTGCGGGGTGGTAATATCAGTGCGCAAGGCGAGATTGATATCATCCTGAACTCTCTTCCGGACTCCTTTTATGACTTTAAGGTAGTTGCTGCTGCAAGGGGAGAGTATGCTCTGCATGAGCTACTTGAAGACCTTGTGGTGGAGCAATCTTCCATGCGAGCACGGATGCTTGTTCTGACTACTTCTAGTACTGGTTTGACAACCTCTAAGGTTGGAGATGACGGTGCTGAAAGCAAGCTTAGGAAAGCAGTCAGTGAAAGCAAGTCAAACAAGGTGAAGAGGGTTAAAGTCACTCCAAAGAAGAAGAGGTGTGCTGGATGCAGAAAGGTGGATTGTCCGAATGCTAAGGGACAAGGTACGTCATTTGCATTTGTAATGGAAACATGTTTAGCATCGGTTTCTACTCATTCGTGGGTAGTGGATACTGGAGCTACTGATCATGTTTGTTACGTTTTGCAGGGGTTCACACCGAGGAGGGTGCTGAAGAATGACGAGGTTACCATCTCAATGGGGAACGCAACACAAGTGAGTGCAACTGCCATTGGAGATTTCACCTTGTACTTTGATGATTCTGTTTTAACTTTGAGAGATGTTTTGTACGTGCCGGATTTTAGGCAAAATCTTATTTCAGTTTCCAAACTTTATGTTGATGGATATTCAGTTATTTTTGATAGTGGTGTTTCTATCATTGGTAATAACGGTGATATCTGTCGTGGGATGCTGAATAATTCTCTCTATGTTGTTAACTGTAATCATAAGTCTTCCGCAAGTATTGCATGTAATTCATCCGTAATTGATAATCCTAGAAAGAGAAAACTTATTTCTTCTGATGAGGATCTTACATATCTCTGACACTTGAGACTGGGGCACATCAGCTTGAAGCGGATACAAAGACTTGCGGATGTACATCGGACTTAGTCCGGGCTGTACCTTATCAAGTCTACTTATCCTGCATCGAGGGCAAGATGTCAACTAGGCCTTTCAAGGATAGTCAGTCTCGAGCAGAGGAAGTGTTGGAATTGATCCATTCTAACTTTTGTGGACCGATGTCCACGCAGGCTCGTGGAGGGTACGAGTACTTCGTCTTTTTCATTGATGATTACTCAAGGTACGGATACGTTTACCTGCTTCGCTACAAGTCTGAATGCTTTGAGAAATTCAAAGAGTTCAAGGCTGGGGTAGAAAAGAAGGTTGGGAAAACTATCAAGTCACTGCGATCTGACCGCGGTGGCGAATACCTCGGTAACGAGTTCCTGCAATATTTGTCTGAAAATGAGATTACATCCCAGTGGACTGCACAGGGTACTGTCCAGCAAAACGGTGTAGCTGAAAGAAGAAATAGGACTCTTCTAGAGATGGTAAGATCAATGATGAGTTATGCAAACTTACCAATTTCGTTTTGGGGCTAGGCATTGGAGACAGCAGCTTACGTGCTTAATGTGGTGCCTTCTAAGTCAGTTCCTAAGACGCCTTTTGAGATCTTCCTTGGTCGTAAACCTAGTTTGTGCAAGTTTAGAGTATGGGGTTATCTTGCACACGTACTGTCGAAGGAACCTGATAAGTTAGAAAGCAGGTCAAAAGTAATGTTGTTCATAGGGTATCACAGGCAAACGAAAGGTGGTTACTTTTACTGTCCTGAGAGTCAAAGAGTCGTTGTTAGCACCAACGCTAGATTCTTGGAGGACGAGTATATGAGTAATCACAAGTCAAGGAGTGATATCGTTCTTCAAGAAATTGAGAACGAGAATGCAATTCCAAGGGAAGGGGAACGTGTAGATGTGGGTGCACTTGTGAGAGGCACAGCACCACAGACACGTTCTTCAGTGCAAGGTGCAGGACCACAAGTTACTGCACCTACTACTGACACAGAACCGATGCCTCATCGTAGTGGGAGAGATATTTTCCAGCCAGAAAGGTACATGTTCGTGGGTGAGTCTTCGGACTTGAGCCCGAAAGACGGACATGAGGACTCTGACCCATTGACTTACGAAGAGGCAGTGCATGACAAGGATGTTGCCAAATAGAGTGTCGCCATGGATTCTGAAATTGAATCCATAACTGCTATGGATGTATACCAGAAAACTGATTTGCCAGATGGCTTTAGGGCCATAGGGTGCAAATGGGTATACAAGAGAAAGAAAGGGGCGGATGGAAAGATCACGACTTTTAAAGCCAGGCTGGTGGCAAAGGGTTATAGTCAGAAAGAGGGCGTTGACTATGACGAAACCTTTTCACCCGTAGCCATGCTCAAATCCATCCGGATACTTCTTGCCATAGCTGCGCATATGGACCTCAAAATCTGACAGATGGATGTCAAAACCGCTTTTCTAAACTGCTACCTTGAAGAAGGTAGGGACATCTATATGCAGCAACCCGAGGGTTACATAAGCAAGGGCGAAGAACATCTTGTCTGGAAGCTTAGGAAGTCCTTGTATGGACTTAAGCAAGCTTCAAGGTCGTGGAACTTACGTTTCAACGATGTGATTAAATCCTATGGATTTGCACAGTTGTAGAACGAAAGTTGTGTTTACCGACTTTGTGTCAGTGGGAGCGTGGTCTTCCTTGCACTATAGGTTGATGACATACTCCTATTTGGAAACAACGAGGGAGTGATGTTGGAAATCAAAGCTTGGTTATCCGAATAGTTCCAAATGAAGGATCTGGGAGAAGCTGGCTACATTCTTGGGATTAAGGTCTTACGAGATCGTAAGAGAAGAATGTTGAGTTTGTCCCAGGCATCATATGTGGATACTGTGATAGCCCGGTTCAGCATGCAACTCGCCAAGAAAGGCTTGCTACCTTTCAGACATGGCGTTCATCTTTCTAGTGGGCAGTGTCCTCAGACACAGCAGGAGAAAGATGAGATGAGTCTTGTACCATACGCCTCGACGGTGGGTAGCCTCATGTATGCGATGCTGTGTACCAGGCCAGATATCTGTTATGCCGTTGGCATGGTAGCAAGATATCAGTCTAACCCTGGACAGGCGCATTGGACTGCTGTAAAGCACATCCTCAAGTATTTGAAGAGAACTAGGAATTACTGCCTAGTTTATCAAAGTGAGGATTTGTGCCCTGTGGGTTATACAGACTCGGATTTCCAAGGGCACCAGGATGAGAAGAAATCGACCTCAGGATATGTGTTTACCCTGGGAGGTGGAGCTGTATCTTGGAGGAGCTCAAAGCAGAAATGCATTGCTGACTCCATCATGGAGGCGGAATATGTCGCCGCATCCGACGCCTTGAAAGAGGGGGTATGGCTTAGGAACTACCTTTTAGAGTTGGGCGTGATCCCAAGTTTGCCGAGGAGCATCATAATTTATTGTGATAACTCTGGTGCAGTGGCAAACTCAAAGGAACCGCGGTCTCTGATAAGCTCATTATTTCACTCACTTATCTATATTATATTTATACTATTTTATGTAGTTTTATTGAGTTTATATATATATTTTATGCATGAATCAATATTAGGTGGTTTTAGGTGTGTTTTGATGTTTATGCAGGTTTTTAGGCCTAAAATCACGAGAAAACCGTTCCGGAAGCAGTGACGTGTAAGAGTAGCAATGAAGAGTTCTTCCACAAGAGGAATTCGAGCTATTGGTGCATGGCAATGGATGATTCTTTGAGTTAGCTCTCCAACGCAACTGGAATCGGGTCAATCGGAGTTCGGGAGAGGAAGTTATGGCCAAAACCGTGAGACCGCGCAGAAGGGGCAAAGAAGGCACAACGCTCGACGAAGGGAAAAGGCAGATCGACGGAAGCAAAGGCCGCATCGATCGCTGCCAATGCTCATCGATCGACGAGGATGTTCCAGGCCCAGCGATCGATACCAAACAGCCATGGTCGACGCACATGCGGGATCCCTAATCTGAATCTGAATTCGAGATATTTCATATCTTTAGCCCTAGATTTGATATGATACACCTCCACCCCTATAAATATTCATGTAAATTTGTTTTTCAGAGAGAGAAGAGAGAGTTAGAGTAATTACAAGAATTTAGTATTGAAGAGTTTTTTAGAGTTTTATGTTTGAAGACAAGTTTTTACGGGAAGATTTTCGGATTCCAGCTTTTATGCAATTCAGGTTGTATTTTTCTATGATGAATATTACCATGAATATGCGTAACTAAATCCTTTCTCAGATTCTAGGGTTTCGAACTATCAATGTATGCATGTTGTGATTAATTGAATTATTTTCCCTTTCCCTTCGTAGTTTGTGAAATCTGTGCTTATTCATAATCTTGATTTGCTGATCACATCTTAGGATTATCTAGTTGATTACTTGAGACGTAACTGTAATAGTTTTCAATGGAAAGAGATTTTCACAATATAATCTGATTTCTTGTCGTAACTGAAGGAGATTGATTGTAGGAATAAATCTGTAGATCTTTGGAGTTAGTTAATTTATCTATAGATCGAGCGGAGATAGGTAATTAAGTAATCTACTTTACGAATTATCCAACAAAGAAGTTCGTAATAATTTTCTGATGTTTCACTACGAAGAGGAATTAAAATTGGAAATTAATCAATTCATTCATCCATGTCATACTTGATAGGTAGATATCCCTGGAATCTGTGCTTCTCTTATTTGAATCTAAAAGCTTTTTAAATTTCCTGTTTAATTTTCATTAGCAAGTATTACAATTTTCAAGACAACCAAAACTTTTTAATTGCTTTTCCTAACCAGTGTTTTCAAGAATGTCTGATTTAGTATTTAGGATTCTTCGTTGCTTCATTCCCCTGGATCGATAACCTTAGGGTTTACAAATTTATTTGCCACTATTTCTATAATTAATCTGTAGAAATTACAGTGATCAAATTGGCGCCGTTGCCGGGGAGTGAACAGAATTAATCTTACTATTAAATCTGTGATTGAAATACTGATTTAGGCTGTAATTTTTGTATTTTCCGTTAATTTCTCGTACCTTTTGTCATTCACGTCGATCGACGCTTAATCTCGTCGATTGACGTAGTTGTTTTCTTCCTTGTCGATCGATGCTTAATCTCGTCGATCGATGTCGTGTTCTTTTTTTCAGAATTTCCGTTTTTAATTTTAGTTCGTTTCGTTGTATTTTCAGTCTTACTTCACTACCTTCTTTGCTGTACAGGTAGTGCATGAGTACGAGAGCTAGAGGAAAGGACCCGCTATATTACTACCCGGACATTGAAGCCACCTGCAGAAAGATCCGAAGGAATAAGCGTGCTCAGGAAAGCTCAAGTAATCACAAAATGGAAGATAATGTACCACCGCCTCCACCAGTGCTAACGGCAGAAGAGCAAGCTGTGCTCTTCCAAGAAGTTCAAGTTATGAGGGCACAAATCCAACAGTTCAACCTGGAGAGAGACCTCGAGAGGAACAATCCGAATGGAAGGGATCTTCGCCATAACCCACTATTTGAGGATAATCCCGACAATGAAGAGGAAGACAACCAGGCTCCTCCAGAGGAATCTAACGATGATGAAGAAGAGGAAGCCATGCAGAACCGGTATAAACCTCGGTTCAGGGAGACAAATTTCAAGATTGGCATCAATGCCAACAATTTTGAACTGAAGATCGGATTGGTGCAGATGGTGCAACAAAATCAATTCGGAGGAAGACCCACTGAGGACCCCTATGCGCATTTGGATAAGTTCATTATGCTCTGCAACACTGTCAAAATTGGAGGAGTCAGCAAGAGTGCCATCCGAATGCGTCTATTCGCATTCTCTCTGAGGGATAAGGCACAATCATGGTTCACTGCACTGGACAAGGAGAGCATAAGCACATGGACTGAATTGAGGAATGAATTCCTGGAAAACTTCTTCCCTCCGAATGTCATCAGGCAGAGAAGGAAAGAAATCATCAGATTCGCTCAAAGGCCTGATGAGAGCTTCAGTGAGACGTGGGAGCGATTCAAAGAGCTGTTAAGATCTTGTCCCGGACATGGTTTTCCGCCAGGAGAACAAGCCGAAGCATTCTATGAAGGGCTCAATGATAAGACAGCCAAATTGGTGGACACCACACTGGGAGACACCATCATGACGAAAAGCGGAAAGAAGGCCATGGAATTCTTCCAAAAGATGGCCAACAACACTCAACGGTGGTCCTCAAGCCGAACTCGGCCTGTGATGGCGGTCGAGAAGGAGAAAGAGAAAGTTGCCAAGCAACCTGATTTGGCAGCCGAGCTGAAAAAGCTAAGGGAAGATTTCGCTGCACTGAAGCAGGAAAAGACAGTTGCTGCAGTAGAGCCAGTGCAAGCTCCGTCTGAGGGGGATTGTGCCACTGTAAATTTCATTCAAAGGGGCGGTTATCAAGACAACTACCGAGGAGGATACCAGCAAGACAATCAGCAGAATAACCAGCCCTATACCTACAATCATGCGAGGAACCATCCTAGATTTTCCTACGCGAACCCTCAAGCTGCAGAGCAACCACCACCAGGATTTGTCGTACAAGAAGGAGCAATAGTGGAGAAGAAGAAGCCAAATCTCGAGGAGATTTTGGCCAAGTTCATGGAAGGCTCTACTGATACTGTAGCCAAGTTGAAGCAAGAAATTGCAGGCGTGAATACTAAAGTGGACCAGGTGCAGAAGCATGTACAAATCATAGAAACCCAGGTCAGCCAGATCGCCGATGCCCTCGGAGCCCAGCACAAGTCGGGGCAACTTCCGAGCAACACTCAGATGAACCCCAAGAACCAGAATCAGAGGAACCAAGTGAATGCCATCACACTGAGAGGGGGAAAATCCTATGAAGGGCCCAAGCAAGCAGGGACAGACACCCGAGATGAAGGAGAAGCTGAGAAAGAAGAAGAAGTCGTCACAGGAAAAGCTCTGTCAATCGACGATGCTTCCCCATCGATCGACGAAGATCCAAAACATCCGTCGATCGAGGCTGAATCTCGTCGATCGACGACCGCCCCTGCTCTACCAATGTATAAGCCTCCCTTGCCATATCCGCAGCGGTTTGCCAAATCAAAGATGAACGAGAAGTATGCACGCTTTCTTGAGAACATGAAGAAAGTAAACATCAACATCCCGCTGATTGAGGCACTACGAGAGATACCGGGGTATTTGAAGTTTTTGAAGGATATGGTCTCACAGAAAAGACCCTTCGTGGAGCACGAGAGGGTCAACTTGTTCGAGGAATGCAGCGCGATTATTCAGAAGAAGATGCCGCTTAAGAGAGAAGACCCGGGATCCTTCACGATCCCCTGTGTCATTGGAGGAGAGACCTTTGAGAAGGTCCTTTGCGATTCCGGCGCATCCATCAACTTAATGCCGCTGTCAATCTTCAAGCGACTAGAGATCGGGAGCATCAAACCAACGACCATATCATTGCAGATGGCTGACAGATCGGTGTCCTACCCAAGAGGCATCGTGGAAGACGTACTTGTGAAGGTGAAAGACTTCATCATTCCAGCAGACTTCGTGATTCTTGACATGGAAGAAGACCACAACATCCCGCTTATCTTGGGGAGATCTTTCTTGAAGACTGCTGGAGCATTGATTGACATTCGGGACGGTAAACTGACGTTCCGAGTTAATGACGAGTCGGTCACCTTTCCCATCTACAAAGCAGTGCAGAAGCGTAATGAAGGGAGCTATCAGGAAGAGTGCCACATGATCAATTGTTCAAATCCGGTGATTTCCTCTCCCTTTTCTTCTCTTAAAACTGATTCGGACTTTCTGGAGAACTCCTTACTACACTCTTTGTGTTTGTCTTCAGATTTGGATAACGCGAACGATGAGCTTATGGATTTGGATGTACCCGAGGGAATAACACAGAAGAAAAAGATGAACAAACAGGAGCGGTTTCCAAGCCAACGCAGCCAGAAAAAGAAAAGAAAACGTGGAAATGCCCCCAAGTCGATCGACGCTGCAATCTCGTCGATCGACGCACGACGGAAGACAGAGATGGAGTTTTCATCAGCGCGACGTAGAAAAGGGATTGCGGCAGTTTCACCAATGTCAACCGATGCAAATCGGGGAAAGCTGCAATCTAACTCTGATCCGCTGGTTCTGAAACTCAAGATTCTTCCGGCACACCTCAGGTATGGGAAGTTGGAAAAATTACTACGAGTTCTACGGAAGTACAAGTCCGCCATTGGGGGGATATTGAAAGACACCAAGAAATGGAGAATGCAAGTTGTCAAAAAAAAGATGGAAAGGAGGTCGCGAAAGGACCTGCATGGACCCGACCTCCCTGATGGTGATTGGAGACTCCGGGGGATAAAAAAGTTGATGTCTGAGATCAACTACCAGGTATCGTTCCCTCTTTTGTCTGATTTTCAAACTTATTCCACTCTTCGAGTTGGAAATAAGTTTGGGGGGATGTGGACAAGAGATGGAACGTCCTATCTTTTATTTATTATGCTTTCCGTCTTTAAATTTTTCGGCTTTTGTTTTTAATTTTTCGTATTTTTATGCTATTTTGTGGGGAAAATTTTTGAGTTTTGAGATAACCTGAACGAGATTGTGAGATTAGAATTGATTGAGGGTTGAGTATTGAATTGATTGAGATTGTGGTTAGATGCCTATGAATGTAGAATACCGCATGATATGACTGATTTGACACTTATACTTGCATGCTGATTGAGCTGATTTGAAATTCATTGTGGAAGAAAATTTTTTGAATCCTTGTGTGAGAATTTGAGCCTTTATTTCGATTGATGTGAGATTCACATGTGTGTTTTGATTTCTCTAGAACTTGCTTATTTTCTGTGTTGAGACTGCATAGTGTGCACAAGTTGAGAAAATGATCTTAGGCCATCTTTGATAACCCAATATCCTAAACACTGTCCCGTCACAATAAAATTTTCCCTAGTTAGCCACTTTGAGCATGTACAATTTTTCTTTCCTTGTCTATGAGATTAAGAAAAGTATTGTCTCACTCGTGTCTTGAGTTGTGGTACGCGTGGGGTTGATTGAAAGTGAGTTGGTGATAAGATATGATAAATTAGTGGTGAAAAGATGTGTGAAAAAGAAGCTCAAAGAAATAATTAGAATTCTCATAAGCTCTCTGAAAAGAAAAGAATGCAAAATTATCGAAAAGAGCATAAGAGATTCAAAATGAGCTAGAAAAAAAAAGGTTGTGTATTTGTTGATATATTTGAGGAGATGAGGTGAATGATGAATAGAAGGTGGTTTGGATTGATTGAGGAAGTACAACTTGATTAATTTTAGTCACTTGGCCATATTTCCCTACCTTTCACAAAAAGTCTACATTACAACCTAATGAAAGTCCTTTTTGATTCTAGACTTGTGTGCACATTCTAGCAGTGGAGATATTAGAAAATCTGCAAGCCTATGGTAGAAACTTCTTCATACATGTTTTTGAGTGCTTTCATCTTTACCTTAAACACTTGAGAGTTGAGCGATACACTTCCTGTGAGTTCTTCCACGGTTGATGAATTTTCTGTCTCTTTCAAATTGCTTGTGGGTAGTGGATTCTTGGTTCTTGACTGTGATGAATCTTGTGAGGCATTGCACTTTAACCACTTGATCTTTTGATTTCTTTCTTGCCTATTGATTGAGGACAATCAAACGTTCAAGTTTGGGGGATTTGATAAGCTCATTATTTCACTCACTTATCTATATTATATTTATACTATTTTATGTAGTTTTATTGATTTTATATATATATTTTATGCATGAATCAATATTAGGTGGTTTTAGGTGTGTTTTGATGTTTATGCAGGTTTTTAGGCCTAAACTCACGAGAAAACCGTTCCGGAAGCAGTGACGTGTAAGAGTAGCAATGAAGAGTTCTTCCACAAGAGGAATTCGAGCTATTGGTGCATGGCAATGGATGATGTTTTGAGTTAGCTCTCCAACGCAACTGGAATCGGGTCAATCGGAGTTCGGGAGAGGAAGTTATGGCCAAAACCGTGAGACCGCGCAGAAGGGGCAAAGAAGGAACAGCGCTCGACGAAGGGAAAAGGCAGATCGACGGAAGCAAAGGCCGCGTCGATCGCTGCCAATGCTCGTCGATCGACGAGGATGTTCTAGGCCCAACGATCGACGCCAAACAGCCACGGTCGACGCGCATGCGGGATCCCTAATCTGAATCTGATACACCTCCACCCCTATAAATATTCATGTAAATTAGTTTTTCAGAGAGAGAGAGAGAGAGAGAGAGAGAGAAGAGAGAGTTAGAGTAATTACAAGAATTTAGTATTGAAGAGTTTTTTAGAGTTTTATGTTTGAAGACAAGTTTTTGCGGGAAGATTTCCGGATTCCAGCTTTTATGCAATTCAGGTTGTATTTTTCTATGATGAATATTACCATGAATATGTGTAACTATATCCTTTCTCAGATTCTAGGGTTTCGAACTATCAATGTATGCATGTTGTGATTAATTGAATTATTTTCCCTTTCCCTTCGTAGTTTGTGAAATCTGTGCTTATTCATAATCTTGATTTGCTGATCACATCTTAGGATTATCTAGTTGATTACTTGAGACGTAACTGTGATAGTTTTCAATGGAAAGAGATTTTCACAATATAATCTGATTTCTTGTCGTAACTGAAGGAAATTGATAGTAGGAATAAATCTGTAGATCTTTGGAGTTAGTTAATTTATCTTGAGACCGAGCGGAGATAGGTAATTAATTAATCTACTTTACGAATTGTCCAACAAAGAAGTTCGTAATAATTTTCTGATGTTTCACTACGAAGAGGAATTAAAATTGGGAATTAATCAATTCATTCATCCATGTCATACCTGATAGGTAGATATCCCTGGAATCTGTGCTTCTCTTATTTGAATCTAAAAGCTTTTTAAATTTCCTGTTTAATTTTCATTAGCAAGTATTACAATTTTCAAGACAACCAAAACTTTTTAATTGCTTTTCCTAACCAGTGTTTTCAAGAACGTCTGATTTAGTATTTAGGATTCTTCGTTGCTTCATTCCCCTGGATCGATAACCTTAGGGTTTACAAATTTATTTGCCACTATTTCTATAATTAATCTGTAGAAATTACAGTGATCAGTCTCACAGGGCAAGCAAACACATAGAGAAAAAGTACCATATCATACGAGAAATCGTATCGAGGGGCGATGTGCAAATTAAAAAGATTGACATTGCTGACAATCTTGCTGATCCACTTACAAAGAGCTTGCTGCAGAAAGTTTACGAAAGACATATTCGTGAGCTGGGTTTGAGGTGGATGCCGACCCCTGACAGTGGTTAAAGAGACAGCAGACTAGATAAACGGACTGTATACTCTGTAATAGCTTAGTTATGCTTTGAGTATAAGTGGGAGATTTATGGATTTTGTATACTGAAAGCATTTATTATAATGAGTATACGGCGATTTATTTCTCCTATCTGTTAACAATCTTACATGTATGAACAATGGTATCCTCTTGTCTCACCGATAGGGACGATCATACGGCGTGTTGTAGATCGCAGAAGACAGTATGATCACTTGACCTAGTGAGATATAAACCTGATCACAGTCGAGACAACGTATGAGGATACATCTGTCCGGATGGCTGCGGCATTGCCGGAATAAGTAGTCTGTCTTGGTTACTTGACATGCTGGTACGCAGAGGTGGCGTATATATGGACCGCAGTGAGATGTATTCGTCTGTTTGACATCAGCGAATACAAGATCTCATTATATTGATTGAGTCCAAACCCTAACGAAGGTTCAGGGGTTTGCACGGGTTGACTGTTGCTTTGACTTGCTGAAAAGCTCATTATTTTACTCGCTTATCTATATTATTTTCTACTATTTTATGTAGTTTTATTGAGTTTATATATATATTCTATGCATGAGTCTATATTAGGTGGTATTATGCGCATTTTGGTGTTTTTGCAGGGTTTTAGGCCTAAGTTCACGAGAAATCCGTTCCGGAAGCAGTGATGTGTAAGAGTAGCAGTGAAGAGTTCTTCCACAAGAGGAATTCGAGCTATTGGCACATAGCAATGGATGATGCTTTGAGTTAGCTCTCCAACGCAACTAGAATTGGGTCAATCGGAGTTCGGGAGAGAAAGTTATGGCCAAAACCGTGAGACCGCGCAGAAGGGGCGAGAAGGTGCGTCGACAGACGCCAATCAGCATCGATCGACGCGAGGCTGTCTGCTGGAGCGGAAATTCGAGGAAAAACGAATTTATTCATATCTTTTGCCCTAGATTTGATAGGATACACATCCACCACTATAAATACCTAATTAAATTCGACTTTTTGAGGCATGCAATCATATTTTAGAGTTTTTAGAGTTTGGAGATTTGGGGAACACGAAACCCTTTATTTTTCTTGTAAGTTCTTTTATGTGTATGCAATTTAATATGTTTTCTTTTGGATTTCTATCTGCGATGAGTGGCTAGAAACCCTAGCGGGTTCTAGGGGTTGATATTATTATGGATGCATGTTAGGAAATTAATTAGGTTCATGATTCCTGTGTTTATTCTATAATTCTAGATTAATAAGGACCGAGAGGTGACGATTAATTTAGATGTCTAGCTATTGATAGAAGGACCGAGAGGTGAATATTAATAGTGGGAATAGGAATGCATGATACAATCTACACTATCCAAACAGATGTACTAGACTGTAGGAATTGAACTGATTTGTTTATCAGATTGACTAATTTGGTGTACTTTGAGACCGAGCGGAGATAGTCACTAGTTAGTAATCCAGGTTATATTTGCCAAACATGGAAATATAGCATTGTTGCAGTATTCCACCTGTTAAATTAATTGATTCCTACATGTCATCCATAATATGAATTATTTCCTAGAATCTGTGTTCCTTTAAATTTGCTTTCCAAACTACTTTAATTTTCTGCATTGTTTTCTTTACTTTTATAAAACCCTGATTTTGTATCCCTTAAACAATGAATCTTAGAACCATAATTAGTACTTAGGATAATTTCCCCACACAATTCCCCTGGATCGATAACCTTAGGGTTTACAAATTTATTTGCCGCTGTTATTATAATTAATCTGTTAGAAATAGCAGTGATCAAATTGGCGCCGTTGCCGGGGAGTCGCTAGATTTTATCTTGTTACTAGTTCGTTCTGGGATTTGCTGGATTGAGTTTTAATTTTTCTGTACGTGTGCGTGTGTGAGTTTTCAAGTCTGTGTCCCACGTCGATCGACGCCATCTAGCGTCGATCGACGTCGATCATTTTTGTTGCATCGATCGACGGACCCTAGCCTCGATCGACGCCAATCACTCTTTTGTGTCGATCGACGTGAATCCACGTCGATCGACGCTGAACTGATATTTACCTATTTCCTGTGCAGGTGCATGAACACACGAGCTAAAGGAAAAACACTCGAAGCCTTTGTCCCTGAAAATGAAGCAACCTGCAGGAAAATCAAAAAGAAAGGGAAAGAAAAACAACGAGAGATGGCTGAGAATCTTGGAGCACCTCTGCAAAATATGACTCCCGAGGAGCAGAGGCAATTTGTGAATGAAGTACATCAGCTGAGAGCACAGCTACAAGCAGCCCAAGCTACTCAGGCGGAGCAAGCTGCAAGACTGGCAGAGTTGAACGATAGGCAAGTTGTGATCCCACAAAGGTCCATCTTGGATCGATTTCTTCCACAGCAAGCGGAGGCCGGATTCAGAGTTGGCATTGATGCCAACAACTTCGAGCTGCGCACAAGCCTTATTCAGATGGTGCAGCAAAACCAGTTTGGGGAAAGAGCTGTAGAAGATCCTTATACCCACCTCAACCAATTCATTGAAGTGTGTAACACTGTGAAGCAGAACGGAGTAACCCAAGATGTGATCAGAATGAGACTGTTCTCATTCTCACTCAGAGACGAAGCACGATCTTGGTTTGCTGGACTGGATAAGAGTCAGATCGGGACATGGGAGGAGCTTCGAGCAGAGTTCCTTACCAACTACTTCCCACCGAGCCTGCTGCTGAAGAGGAAAGCTGCCATTACTACTTTCAAGCAGATGTATGATGAGTCACTCTACGAGGCCTGGAAGAGATACAAAGAGCTTCTACGACTCTGTCCTGGACATGGCATCGATCTGGAGATGCAAGTGTGTCATTTTTATGAGGGACTGAACCCTCACATGAAGGAGCTGGTTGATGCATCTGTTGGAGGAATACTGATGAAGAAGAGTGGTGCAGAGAGTATGAGGTTGCTGGCTGATATGGCGCTGAATAGCCACCAATGGCCAACTGATAGGCAGCTACCAGTCAAAGCAGTCGAGACAAAGCCAGAATTTGACGTGGTCGCTGAGGTGAAAAAGCTCCGGGAGGAGATTGAAAAATTGGGCACATCACAAGTTGCAGTTGTTGCAGAGCCAAGCATGGCCATAGTACCCGTAGAGGCTGACTACATCAACAGGGGTGCAAGCAGTTAGTCTGGAACTGCCGGTACGGAGGTGAACTACATTGGCGGTGGTTATCACAATAACTACCGAGGCAATCAAGGGTATCAGTACAACCATGGGCGATCTCACCCTGGTTTTTCCTATGCTAACCCTTCTGCTGCAGAACACCCTCCGCCTGGTTTTGATCCAGGTACTGGAGGAGAGATCGTGGAAAGGAAGAAATCCGTGCTAGAGGAGACGCTCGAGAAATTCATCAAGAGCTCGGATAACCGGTTTAGGAAAGTAGAAACCGAGGTGAAGGGAATGGCAAACCACATGCAGCAGATGACGAAACATCTTCAGATAATGGACACAAAATTGGGCCAGATTGCCACCACACTCGGCAACCAACACAAGCCTGGACAGCTTCCGAGCACAACAGAGGTGAACCCAAAAGCCCAAAAAGACTACAAAGCCGTTACTTTGAGGTCTGGGACGAGCTACAAGGGTCCCGAGATGGCTGTAGACGATTCTGGAGATGAAAAGGAGCAAAAATGCACAGGAGATGAACCCACGTCGATCGACGGACCTGCCACGTCGATCGACGTAGAAAAAAAAGGCCCATCGATCGACGCCACACTACGTCGGTCGACGCCGAAGTCTGTCCCAGGCACGAAGTTGAAGCAGTCTGAAGATCAGCTCCCTCCTTTGCCTTTCCCACAGCGGTTCGCGAAGCAGAAAGAGGACAAGAAATTCTCCAAATTTGTGGAGAACCTGAAGAAGGTCAGCATCAACATCCCGCTGATCGAAGCACTGAAGGAAATCCCGGGGTACATGAAGTACCTCCGGAAATTGATGAGTGGAAAGAAACAATTCGTGGAGAATGAGACGGTGAAGATCCACGAGCAGTGCAGCCTGCTACTTCAAAAGCAGGTGCCCATCAAGAGAAGCGATCCTGGATGCTTCTCTATTCCAGTTGAGATTGGGGGACACACATTCAAGAGAGTACTATGTGATACTGGGGCCAGTATCAACCTGATGCCGTACTCCATCTACAAGCGTCTCAACATCGGAGAGATGAGGCCCACGATGATCACCCTGCAGATGGCGGACCGGTCTGTGTCCCGCCCGAAAGGTATACTAGAGGATGTGCTCATTCGCGTGGGCCATCTCATTTTTCCTGCAGATTTTGTGGTGCACGAGATTAAGGAGGACGAGAACATGCCCATGATATTGGGGCATGAGTTTCTCGACATTAGCGCTGCTCTCATTGACTGTCGAGGCGGCGAGATCACACTCCGAGCAAATGACGAGAGGATCACCTTTGTGATCGACAAGAACAAGAAGAAGGTGGAGTGCAATCGAATCTCCACTACCGAAGAAGAGGATGAGTCTGAAGAAGATGAAGCAGCTGCCATTGAGTGGGAGCGAGGAAACGATAGGGTAGCAGTGTCAACTGCGCCACCTTTTTCTGAGCTCACCACCATTATCAAAGACCGCAAAAGTCTACATGGTGGATGCCAAAGGTCGGCGAGTCTGGACCCGACCTCCTTGGCAGTGATTTGAGGTATCGTCGAGCTGCGACGTTAAATCAAGCACTTGTTGGGAGGTAACCCAACATTTTCCGTATTTTCTTTTCAATTTTCGTTTTTTTTTTTATTATTTTGAATTTCTGCTTTTATATCTTTGCTAACAGTTGTTTTGCAGTATTGAAAAAAAAAATGGAGATCAGCTCGACGTCGATCGACGCAGCCTGGCGTCGATCGACGCCGAGCTACCGGCGTGATACACTTCGATCCGCGAAGGGATCGACAAGAAGGCTTCAAGTCAATCGACGCGAAGTGCCAACAGCCACTATTTCACGCCGCGCAATGTTCGAAGAATCCGGGGGATAAAAAGTTCATGTCTGAGATCAACTACCAGGTATCGTTCCCTCTTTTGTCTGATTTTCAAACTTATTCCACTCTTCGAGTTGGAAATAAGTTTGAGGGGATGTGGACAAGAGATGGAACATTCTATCTTTTATTTATTCTGCTTTCCGTATTTAATTTTTGTCTTAATTTTTAAGTTTATTCTATTTTGTGGGGAAAATTTTTAAGTTTGGGGGGTTTGATAAGCTCATTATTTTACTCGCTTATCTATATTATTTTCTACTATTT
>JAPKLW010001166.1:48780-64278 GCA_026898455.1 Plectranthus barbatus | reverse complement strand
CAAGAGGAATTCGAGCTATTGGCACATGGCAATGGATGATGCTTTGAGTTAGCTCTCCAACGCAACTGGAATCGGGTCAATCGGAGTTCGGGAAAGAAAGTTATGGCCAAAACCGTGAGACCGCGCAGAAGGGGCGAGAAGGTGCGTCGACAGACGCCAATCTGCATCGATCGACGCGAGGCTATCTGCTGGAGCGGAAATTCGAGGAAAAACGGATTTATTCATATCTTTAGCCCTAGATTTGATATGATACACATCCACCACTATAAATACCTAATTAAATTTGACTTTTTGAGGCATGCAATCATATTTTAGAGTTTTTAGAGTTTGGAGATTTGGGGAACACGAAACCCTTTATTTTTCTTGTAAGTTCTTTTATGTGTATGCAATTTAATATGTTTTCTTTTGGATTTCTATCTGCGATGAGTGGCTAGAAACCCTAGCGGGTTCTAGGGGTTGATATTATTATGGATGCATGTTAGGATTAATTAATTAGGTTCATGATTCCTGTGTTTATTCTATAATTCTAGATTAATTCAAGGACCGAGAGGTGACGATTAATTTAGATGTCTAGCTATTGATAGAAGGACCGAGAGGTGAATATTAATAGTGGGAAAAGGAATGCATGATACAATCAACACTATCCAAACAGATGTACTAGACTGTAGGAATTGAACTGATTTGTTTATCAGATTGACTAATTTGGTGTACTTTGAGACCAAGCGGAGATAGTCACTAGTTAGTAATCTAGGTTATATTTGCCAAACAAGGAAATATAGCATTGTTGCAGTATTCCACCTGTTAAATTAATTGATTCCTACATGTCATCCATAATATGAATTCTTCCCTTGAATCTGTGTTCCTTTAAATTTGCTTTCCAAACTACTTTAATTTTCTGCATTGTTTTCTTTACTTTTATAAAACCCTGATTTTGGATCCCTCAAACAATGAATCTTAGAACCATAATTAGTACTTATGATAATTTCCCCACACAATTCCCCTGGAACGATAACCTTAGGGTTTACAAATTTATTTGCCGCTGTTATTATAATTAATCTGTTAGAAATAGCAGTGATCACTTGACATGGTGGAGAGCCTAAGTAACGTGCTCGTATATCCGCATCTTGGGTAACAACAGTTCGTGTAGTACCGCATGAGACTGGGTTTAGGTAACCATATCCGAGTAATAGGATGGGGACATTCCCTGAGGAGCTCAATAACATTCATCGTGCCAAAGTCCTGCAGGCTGATTAAGTTCAGGCACGAGTGATAAGGTTTGAGTGGTACTACTCAGGAATATTAAGATATTAATTAATTGTAGTTGGAGCTTGTCAGAGGCTCCGATTAATTAATGAATGTCCGGTAACCTTAAATATGGGGATTCTCAATTAATGCAGCCCGTTCTCATAACGTGGTAATAAAGGGGTAGGTCAGTATTAATTATGTGGTGTAAAAGAATTAATATTAATTAATTAATTGTGTCCTAGGTTGTGAACATGGGAATTAATTAATTTATAGGCCCACTTTATTATTTGCATTAGGTCCCAAGTCTGGCCCAAGGAAAGTGTGCTGAATTGAGCCCAGGAGCCCATTAGGGTTTACAACCCTAGGTCTATAAATAAACAGGTCTCTTTCATAAGTTATAACACAGTTGAAAAACCATAAACCTAGAGAGAGAGAGAGGGGTGCCGATCTTGAAAGAGAAAAAGGAGGAGAATTTTCGAATTCTGGTCCTGCTCAAAGCACAGATCTGTGGAATCCTCACCAGTAGCAGATCTGAACGCACCGGGAAACACATCTGAAGATCTAATCTGGAGAACTACAAACTTCTTTCTTTCCCTTTTGATTTTTGATTTTTATCTAAGAAATTAGGGTTCTAATTTCTATTTCTACAGATAAAATCGGATTGCGTGGTTGAATTGAAGTTGGAAATTCAAACGAAAAAGATCAGATCAGACTCGATGGAATAACGGTAAATTCCTCAATCCATAATTCTGGTTATTAAATTCATAGGAGCATGCTAGGGTTTATTGTTTATTTAATTGTGCACAATATCCATAAATCGATCCGGTTCAAATTGGTTTTGGTGATTCGGTTCACGGGAAAACCCTACAGTATTTGAACAAGTAAGAGAAAGATAGTGCAGTTCTTGCTACTGCATTGCAAAAACGGTAAGCCAGAAAGAGGGAAAATTGGAGAAGTTGCTGCACAGTTCAAGTGTTCTTCAAGGACTATCTCTAGGATATAGAAAGCTGCAACAAATCAAATAGAAAGAGGTTAATGTATTAAAGTTGTCGCAAGCAGACAGGGCAAAGTGGAAAAGCCTTCTGCAGAAATCAACATAGATAAAATTGAACAAGTTCATTATAAAAAAAAGAGGTACAATTCGAGCCCTTGCAGATAGCATTAATGTTTCCAAATCAACTGTTAGAAGATGGGTCAAAGGAAATCTGATCAGGGTCCACATAAATGCCATAAAACCCGAATTGAGAGCTCCAAATAAAATGTTAAGGCTATGTTTCAGTTTATAAGCCATATAATATGATAATGCACAGAAGATTCTTAAGTTCAAGCTGATGGAGAATGTTATTCACATAGATGAGAAATGGTTCTACCTTACCAAGAACACCCACAGATACTACATGAGCCATAGAGAAAAAGATCCACATCGATATTGCAAAAGTAAAGAAGTTCATCCCTAAAGTCATGTTCATGTGTGTTGTCTACCGGCTAGTTTTTTCAGCAGAAGGGAATGTAGTTTTTTTATGAGAAAATAAGAAATTGGCCATTTGCTGAAGAGGAGCAGGCAAAAAGAAACAGCAAAAAAAGACCAACTGGAACTATGGAGCTAAAGCCTATTGAATCAATTACAAAGCAAGTGATAAAAGATTGCTTGGTGAAACAGGTAACAAGCAATGAATTTATGAGTTATGATGCATGTAAAAATGAGTTAATCTTCATACAATCAATCTAATTTTAATTTCATATTTGCATTTTATTCTTTAGTTTTCATATTTATGTTATGAATTTCCAGATTGTTCCTGCAATTAAAGCTAAGTGGCTCTCATGTCTAAGTAAAGAAATTTACAACAAGACAATGCAAGACCCCACATTACTGATTGTGATCCAGAGTTCAGATCAGTGGCAAATGCAGGTGGATTCAAAATAACTTTGGTGCAACAACCAACTAACTCTCCAGATGTGAATGTTAATGATTTAGGATTCTTAAGGGCTATTCAAAGTTTACAACAACAGTATGCATGCAGAAATGCCAATGAGCTTGTTAATGCAGTTTTGACAAGCTTCAATACATTAGAAGCTATGACATTGAACAAGGTGTTTCTATCTTTACAATCTTGTTTACAAGAAATATTGAAGATGAAAGGATGCAACAACTACAAGATCCCACACATGAAGAATGATACCTTAATACTGCATAATGAGTTACCTAGAAATCTAGAAGTGCCCATGCAATTAGTGAAAGACAACATAAACTGCTTAATCGAAGCAGGACATGGACCAGGTAATGAGAAGCTCATGTTAGATTTAGTCATGGACATGGTCTAGATGGTGTTGGATTCATGCATATCAAGCATTTTTTTTAATCAGATGGCAGGCTTTTGTAAAGAATATGCAATCCTTGGTTTTTGTAAAAGATAGGGTTAATTTCAAGTGGTGTAATGCATTACCATGACTTGAACTTTGGAATATAGGCCAAAACAAATTAATGAAACCACTTCAATTTTGATCTACACATTTCAGACTTAATGTGCGTCACAAATGTAGTAAAAAATGCTTAGGTGAATAATCAACATCATTTCAGAATTTAACCATCAAAAAATCCCACAATCGAATATAAACATTAATGAAACATACAGATGCAACAATCACCAATTTATGTTTCACAATAACCATACCATCAGAAATTGTTGTACAATTATAGAATTTCCACCAGAACCAAACCAAACCACGACAGAACCATAAAAAATAGCCATGGCAGAACGATTCAAACTAGCCAACAGATGCAAATAACCCACAGATAAGAAATAACGGTAAGATTTCACCAAATAATAGGAAATTGGCATTTCCGAAATTCTCGCAGAACCTCCCTCTTCATCGCTAGTGGACATCGTGCCTCCTTAGCTTCAATCGTCAGCCATGCATCCTCCATTGTGAATGGCCCGCTTAGAGCACCATCATCAGAGAAGTCCGCATCCTCTATGTCGGGAATGATGATGTTGGCCCACCATGCATCCTCCGTACTGGCGACATCAACGAAATCTGGGAAAGATGGCAACGTGAGGGCCAAATCGGCGGTATAAACAGGATAAAAGAGGAAAGACTCAAGCCTTCATCGGTCGACCATATATCTTACCCCAAGACAACGTCATCACCTGCAACGATGACAGAGGACAGAATGGAAAGGGCTGACGACAAACTATGTGCAGATGGACGATTGGCTTTCATCATCGCGGGGAGAGGAGGGCGGCGGATGAAAGTTTGACATCGGTTAAAGAGACAAAGAAAATATGATTTGGAGATGATCAAAGATGAAGTTTGAGATCAGCCATGGAGACGAAGAAGATAGGGTTTGGAGAAGATGAGAGATGAAGAGTGGAGAGAGCGGCGCACACACATACAAATCTATATATACCTTAAAGCAAAACCCTCACACCAAAATTTTTCCCCCCAAAATTACTTACCAAAAATATTTCTATGATAAATTAGGTAATTAGAACCAAATATGGTAAATATGTAGTTATTTGTTATAAATTATTATACATATAATTAATATTAGTAATTAAAAATTATCGTGTGTAATTTTGTTAGAGATATAGTTAATTATTACTAATTATATATATAATAATTTGTTAGACTTATATTTGATTATGGTTTTAAATTTAAGATTTAATAGTATAAAATTATAGTTATTTTTTCCTAAAATCAAGGTGGATGGATTGGTGGAGTAATTAGTGTTCAATTATCAACTAAATAAATGCAATTAGCTATTTTGTGCAAATAATTGACATAATTTGTGGATTTATTAATTATTTAGTGTAATATGGCCAAACAAAATGTGTATAAATACCCTTGGTTATATCACAAATCATTCTTATGTCGTTAGTGTTTGTGTTGAGTGATCCCAATGTAATTTTCTTTACAATTTCATCAATGTTTGGGCTCTTACATATAGTAGTTAATTCAGTTGTATTAGTTGGCTCATACTTTTTTTGTTGTATAAATAGTTGATAGTTGATAGGGACCATAGGGTAGTGAATTTCTTAAGATCCATAAGAAGTAAGAAGAGGAATGTTCACACAAGTTTCTCTTGCTTTCCCTCTGTAACTCATTAGATACAAGTATACAACATTGTAAATTCGTAATTTTTATTGATGTTGATTAATTTATACTCTGTTTTATCTTTCTTTATATTGCGGCTATGAGTGATTTTATAATATTATTTTATATGATAGTATTCCCTAAATATTGTATTAACTCATAATATTTTGTTAAACAAATGATAAAATTTTAAATATATCTTCTGTAATAATTTAAATATCGAGAAATAAATAATAAAGGAATAAAATGTATAAATTTCAGCATAATTTATATATAAATAATTATATGTCGAATGTTACTTTGGTTAAAATCATCTATATAATAGTCATTGTTACATCTAGATATTATGATTTTTGTTTCAAAATTTAAAATACTTTAAAAGAAAATTTAGTTTTAAAATAATAAATAAATATGCTCTAAAATAATAAAATAAATAATCTAAAATAAATAAAATAATCTAAAATAATAAATATGCTCTAAAATTTAGTTTTAAAATAATAAATAAATATGCTCTAAATAAATAAAATTTATTTTTAAAGAAAATTTAGTTTTAATTATCTATACTACGAGTAAAATAAAATTTATACAGGATGTTAGAATTATTTTTATTTATTTTAAAACTTTGATCAACTAAGTGGTAGATTTTGGAATAATGTTACAAGAATGAATGTCATATAGGCAAACAATAAGACTTAGGTCTTAGATAGAGGAAATACACAATATAATAAAGCATATGTTAAGTAGATAAATCATGAGTCTAAGAGGCAAAATTATAATATGTAGAAATAAGATTACAAATCAATAAAAATTGATTTAAATAATTTTAAATTTAAGAATATCATAATTAAGGCCAAATCAAACCCAAATAAAATAGTAATACTATTTTCTTACTTTTTAATAAAATTTATTGATCATTTTGTTTTTTAAATCTCCCAATATAATATTGGTATCATTTAATTTAGTTTTGTAGTAAGTAATACTTCATTGTTTGTTTTGAAATGATTACAGACGTCCTTTCGCTCGGGGTGTAGTGGTCAAAGCACCTTGCATCGAAAGGTCATGGGTTTGAGTTTCCCAGAAAAATCTAGATGTGTATTTAATTAATGTACTAATATTTAAAAAAAAGAAAAAAATTATGAAAGAGACCTTAAAAGTTAAAGGGTTGTTGAAATAGTGATAAAAAAGATCAATTAATGGGATAAATAATTAAATTAAATTAATTGGTGTACTTGATTAAATATATTATTTTCATTTGATGACATGTTTTCACAAATACTTAAGTGAAAATATTTAAAAGTAGCCATTTTTGTTATACCAAAACCCTAAATAGCAATTTTATGTACACATTCAAAAAATAGCCAAAATATTCAAAACTTCCACAAATACCCCTACCCTAAATCTAATTTTTGCTGGATTTAAATCTTACCAATTATTTTTACAATATTATCATCCAATTACTTCAATTAGTGATTAAAAATATATTTACCTAATTATTATCGACATTATTTCCACTTTATAAATTATCACCGTAAAACTTGCAATTTATTTATTTATTTTATTTAAAATTCAATGGGATGTTTGTGATTCTGATCAAATAAAGTTTGCTGGAACTTGGAATTATTTTTTTTAAATTTAAAATGATTTTACAATTATATTGGAATTTGCAATCATGGGATCCAATCATTGCGATTAAAAAAATAATGGACTAAAAATATCACAAAATTAAGTATAACATAATTTGCAATCTCCTTATTGAGCTGTTTGTAATTTGAAAAAAAAATTAAGTTAAAAATTTTAAAAAATTGAGCAACATGATTACGATTTAGAAAAAAATAATTCATAAATTAAGAAATCTGCAACATGGGGGATCAAAACTGAAAATTAAGGATAATTAGGTAAAAATGGTTATTTCTTGAATACATATTTAAGAATAGCTATTTAGGATTTTCGTATAATAAAAATGGTTATTTAAGATTTTGCCTCAATAATTAAACATGTGTTATATGTTTGTCTGTTTGATCTAATTTTTTAATTATATTCAGAAATTCAGTTAACAAATTTATTTAAGTTTTGATTCATAGGAAATAATATATATATATAAATAGAATTTTATTTTGAAAGACAAAAACTACACTCAATGAAAGAGGAAAAAAAAGACCACAAAATACTACTCCCTCCGTCCCGAGTAAATTTTCCACATTTTCTTTTTCGTCTGTCCCACAATATTAGTCCATTTTCCTAAAATAGCAAATTTTTCACACTCATTAATAAAATATTCATCCCCCTACCACTCACATGCATTGATCATTGTGCCCGTTCAAATGTGGACAATTTGACCGGGACGGAGGGAGTATATAAAAATACGTGTTTGAGGAATATGTTAACAAAGCTAGGTAGAGATAAATAGATATAACAGAGGATGTAATAGAGAGAAATATATAAACACACCTTAAATGAATAATATGAAATATGGTGACAAAAATATTACATATTAAGAGGACATAAAAAAAGGAGTTGAAAGGAAACAAATATAGGCGTAAATAATTTGAGGATAATAGTGAAAAGACAAGAACACGACAATTACTAATGAGAATAATAAAAAATATAAAATTTTAGATTTCTTAAATATATGAAATTATACTATTTTCTTTCTATCATAAAATGAAAAACTATTGTTGGATTTTCGGTGGGAGAAGGGATAGACAATAACACAACACTATTACAAATATTATTTTATTAGAATGTAGAAATAATATTATTCGACTAGGAGAAAAAAAAGAAGTGAGTTCAAACGATTCAATTGACAAAAGTTAATTTATCTTAAACTTAAATATAAGCGAGATCACAATATTTAAAGCTTAAGTTCTATTTATTTAATTTATAATATTTGATTGCAATATATCATATATTATTGAAATTAGTATAGTTTTGAAATATATTTTATATTTTAACTCAATATCGAGTCAATGGATCTTAAAAATATAGCATAATTCATGTGATGTAAATATTGATATTATTGATCACTTTCAAACTTAAAGATTTTACAATTGATGCCACGTCAAATTTAAATAGATTAGAAATTTGGGCTTTATTGATTATTTTTTATACTAAAAGATTCAGTGAACTAAATTATTCAGTTTTAGACTATAGTATATATATTTTATATAATAAATATAATTCATATGGTTTTACAATAAATTTATTTAATCATTTATATACGTTGCGCATCGCGCATGTGGAAACTCTACGTGCAAAAACGAGGATCCAGAATATCACATTGTTGTTTCTAACTTCATGAAGCATGGACCGTACAGCACTGCTAGAAGAAACTCACTGTGCATGTTGAACGGAAAGTGCACCAAAAATTTTCCAAAAAAATATGTGAATGTTACCACAATTGATGATGATGTATATCCTGTTTATCGAAAAAAGAATAATGGTAGGACAATAAAAAATCTGAGATATACTTGGATAATAGATATGTCGTGGCTCACAATAAATACTTATTAATTTAGTATGGTGGTCGCATCAACGTAGAATGGTATAACCAACATAGAGTTATAAAGTATTTATTCAAGTACATCAACAAATGAAATGACAGAGTTACTGCCAGGTTTTCTCGAAGTATAATAGATCAAAATAATGGTAATGATGTTGATGAAATTGATATGTACTATGATTGTAATATTTCACCTTGCGAAGCAATTTGGAGAATATATTCATTTGATATTAACTTCAGAGATCCACATGTTCAGAGACTTAGTTTTCATCTAGAGAAGGAGCAACGCATGATATTTTCTGAATATGATGACATTATGTCAGTTGTTAATCGAGATACAGTTGCACAAAGCATGTTTCTTGCATGGTTTGAGGCAAACAAGTTGTATCCTGAAGCAAATTAATTGACATATTGTGAATTTCCAACAAAGTTTTTTTGGAATAAGAACTCACGCATGTGGACAAAAAGAAATAAAGAGATGTCAATTGGAAGGGTATTTTATGTAGCTCCAGGTGCTAGTTAACCATTATTTAAGGATGTTGATTATTGTTGTTCGTGGAGCAAAATGTCATGCTGACATGAGACGTATCAATGGTGTTTTGTATAATACATTTCGCGATGCATTTTATGCATTGGGATTACTCGAAAACGACATAGAGTACATAGATGGAATAGAGGAGGCAAGTCGTTGGGGAAATTCTCATTCACTGAAACAGTGATTTGCAAATTTATTAATTGCAAAATCAATAAGCATACCTGATCATGTTTGGGAAGCATCTTGGAAATATTTATCTGATGATATATTATATAATAGACGCCTCATTTCTAACAATTAAGGTATGTCATTTATTTCCATTATATCAATAAATATACAAGTTAACAAATGCATATTTACAAATTTAAATCATTATCTAATTAAATTTAGAATTATATTAAAATAAAGGGATAAATTATTTTATTTTTATTATGACTTTTTTAACATTACTAATTATAATAAAATATATTTGTTAATTAGAAGACTCTACGGTATTTAATTTTATTTCTAAATAAATTTTGAATATAATATATTTATTCAAAAATTCAAGTTTGGTCAAGAATTGTCATAAAATATTTATTAAGTATTTTTTTAAGGTTTATATCTCAGTGATGATGAGATAAAGAAACATGTTCTTGCCGAATTGAAGAAGATATTACAAAGATCAGGCTTCACTTTGAAAGATTTTACTGGAATGCCAACTGATTTTGCTAAGGTAACCATGCATGTCGGCAATAATTCAATAATGGATGAATTGAGCTATGATCGTCTACAATTTGCAAAAGATCATGAATCTAATATGCGTAAGTTGACAGATGAACAGAAAGTAGTATATGATTCTATTATTGAAAAATGTTATTCGAATAATGGCGGACTCTTCTTTGTATATGGATACGGAGGAACCGGAAAAACTTTTATTTGGAAAATATTATATGCTGGTTTGAGATAAAAATGTGAAATTGTATAAAACGTTGTATCCAGTGGAATTGCATCTTTATTATTGCCCGGTGGTAGGATAGCTCACTAGCGCTTTGCTATTCCGATTGATGTAAACAAAGATTCCTTATGTTGCATAGAACAAAGTAACCAATTAACCGAGTTGCTAATACGTTGTAGGCTCATAATTTGGGATGAAGCACCTATGTTGCACAAACGTTGTTTTGAAGCATTCAATAAGGCGATGAGAGATATAATGTAATTCCAAAACACACAAAGCTATAATCTACTATTTGGATGATAGACAATTGTGTTTGGAGGTGATTTCAGACAAATTTTGCCCGTCATTCAAAAAGTCAGCAGACGTGATGTGGTTAATGCAACAATTAATCCATCGTATTTATGGCATCACGTATGTGTTTTGAGATTGACAAAGAACATGTGTTTGAATGCAATTCATGACGAAATGCAGTGTTCACAACTTAAAGAATTTGTTGATTGGGTTGCATCAATTGGGGAAGGAAATCTGGGTCAAGCAAATGATGACGATGGAGTTATTGATATTCCTGAAGATATTAACATTAAATTTGACGGTGATCCAATTAAAACTATTGTTGATAGTACATATCCTACAACTGGTTTTTGATCAAGAGATGTTTTTTTTTTAGCATAAAGCTATTTTGGCACCTACAAATAATGTGGTTGAGAGAATTAATCAATATATATTATCATTGAATAACAATATTGACAAAGTATACTTAAGTTCAGATTCATTGTGTCGAACGAAAAGTATACTGATGTTCTTAATGAGGTGCACACTCCAGAATTTTTGAATACATTGAAGTGTTTTGGATTACCAAATCATGAGATGATATTAAAAGTTGGAACACCGATTATGTTGTTAAGGAATATTGATCATTCAGCTGATTTATGTAATGGTACTCGGTTGATTTTAACACAACTTGGTAATCATGTAATTGAGGCCAAGATTTTAAGTGGGATGAATGTTGGTGATAAGGTATTAGTTTGTGACGAAGACAACAATAGTTTGACGAAAACTTCAAATGTTGTGTACAAGGAAATTTTTCAGAATTTGTAATAAATCTTAGAATTTGATATGTAAATTATCAATTGTCATAATACTCCCTCCGTCCCATTAGTGTAGTCCCATTTTCTTTTCGGCACGGAAATTAAGAGTTGTGAGTGTAGTAAAATTAATATTTTATATGAGTGTGAAAAAGTTTGTCATTTTAGGAAAATGAGACTATTTTATGGGACAAACAAAAATGAGAAATGAGACTACTCCTGCGGGACGGAGGGAGTATTAGATCATTTTATTTGTTACTTATATATGTTCTAAATTTCAGTTATCATAATTATATTATATATATATATATATATATATATAATATTTTTAAAATATAAATATTATTATAATTCATAATTCTTTAAGTAAACAAATAAACCGCGCAACGCGCGGGTAGCAATCTAATGAGAGTGCAAAACTAGGATTGGGGTTTTTATTTAGTGGGTTTACTAAATAAATCAATTATAATTAATTAAGTTAATTTATCTTTAATTATTTCTATTTTAGGAAACAAGAAAATTATTTGGGACAACAAAAAAAGGAAAACAAGACAATTGTTTCGGGACGGAGGGAGTAAAAGTTTTGGTTTGAGTTCATTTTATAGAGAAAGAAATTGTGAATTTTGATATAATTCTTATTTATTTATTGTAATTAATTATTTAGAATATATAAGATTTATGTATTTATCTATTAAATTAGAGTATCCAATTACATGCTACCAAATGGCAAAATGTCATGACATTTGATAGTTTTCATTTTTATTTTTAATTTTTTAAATTAAAAGTTCTTTGTCTTATATATGATATTTGCATGAGTGTCATTGTTAAACATGGTCTTACATGCTTTTATGGATGGAAAAATCTATGCATGCAGCTAGACAATTCTCTTGGCCAATGGCCAAAACTAAGCGTGTGCTTGGTTGGCAGTAACGGATCCAGAAAACTTCCCTAGGAAATTCGAATTTATTTTTTACCTTCACCTTAATTTCGACAACTTTATATTATATTCTTCTTTAGTTTTATTTATTTGTCTTCTTCATAAAGGAGGCTATTTAATAAATTATTAGATCACAATACTATAAAAACGAAGGGAATCCTAGATTCGCCGCTGATGGTTGGATTTGACTGGTTTTTATGTTGGAGTTCGATTTTTTTTCAAATTAAGCTGGTCAAAGCATATCAAAATATTTTTGTTTGATCGATTTAAATGGGTTTTAAATATTGGTTCAATGAATTTTGTAAATACTGAAATTAATATATTACTATTTGATTGGATTGACTTGTTTGAATATTGATTCACGAAATAATACAAATAGTAAAGTTAATATAAATATGTATTAGAGTATATGTTATTAATTATAAATTGGAGAAAAGTGAACGAGTTAAAAGCAGGAGGGAGGATGAACAAAATAATCATTTATAGGGCACAGATGAAAGGAATTCAAACCATGAATCTCTATATATTAACATGTACACTTAACTAATTTTTTAAATTATATTATTAAATTTATAATAATATTATTTATTATATTATACTGCTAATTTCATACTTCAAATTATTACCAAACTAATCCAATTAATTTGACTCGGCTGGTTTGGCAAACTGACGATGCCAAATAGAGGTGGGTGCATTTTTTAAATCAAATTTCATTCTTTAGTTTTATTTCACAATAAAATTGAGAACAAGAGTTGTTATGAATAAATATATTGGGGCATGTTTGTTGGTTACAGCCCTGACACGAACTGGATTGGAGATGGTTTGTTTGGTTTTTGCCTCATAGCAACAAGGATTTTGCTTCAGAGGAGGATTTTGCTTCATATACAGAGGGAACAGAGAGAAGGATTTTGCGGATTTTACTTCATATACAGAGTGAACAGACAGAAAAAAGGATTTTACTTCATATACAGAAAGAAGGATTTTGCTTCATATACAGAGAGGATGATTTCTGTATATGAAGGATTTTGCTTCATATACAGAGAGAAGGATTTTACTTCATATACAGAGGGAAGAATTTTGCTTCATATACAGAGAGGAGGATTTCTGTATATGGATTTTGCTTCATATACAGAGAAGAGGATTTTGCTTCATATACAGAGAGGAGGATTTTGACATAACCTGCTGATAAATGCTTGATATGCTGATAAATTCATGCACAATTTTGACATAACCTGCTGATAAATGGCACTAAAGAGCACAATTCATGCACAAATTTGACATAACATGCTGATAAATGGCACTAAAGTTGCACAACATTGTCATACTTTTGCGATAACCTCAGCAAAACAAAATATTGTTTCTTTTGAGACAAAAGAAAACCTGGTTACCAAGCATGCATTGAAACATCTGACTCAGATAAGAGATAAATATCAAGCTGTAGTTCCCAAAAAAGAAAAAAGAAAAAACTAACGAAGACAAAATATTTACCACATAGCCACCATGATATGTCCAAGGAATGAGAAGAACTTCATCTCTTAATTGACGATGACTGAATGAGCCTAATAGCTTCTTCATCGGTGAAGCCAGCAAACTTGTTATCACCTGATGCATTAGGGGGGATTTCAGTACTTGGAAGAGCAAAAGAAACAGCTTTAATTTGATAGATAGTCAAAGATAAATGCTATGAGACAAGTGAAGCCATGTACACAGATAAGAATGCACGATGTTAATCAAGAAGATGAAGATCATTCTTTCCAATACAGACACAACTATGCCAATAATGTGTATGACATTCAAACACATAAATGGTGCATAAATTGTGCACAAATAGTGCTAAATTTGGAATTATTTCATCTGATTTGTGCAGACCATCATGATAGCATAAATCAACAATATTGGTAGAAATATTAAAAAAGCTTTTCCTTGAATCAGTGCTGAATTAGTTTGTCCGAATAATGATGGCGCATAATTTTAAACAAACCTGGCTTTCTTTACAGTGTAAAATAGACTTTCCAAACCATATAATGGGGTTCAACTGTATTTATTTCTGGAGATTGAACAGTATTGATTGAAATCTCAACAAAGCTTGTAGGTGAAATAATACTAACACAACAATATAGAGATAAAGAAGACCTAAACAAGCCAAACTCAAAAAATAACATAGAGATAAATGACATGATAAGCAAAACAACATGTATTCAATAACATGAATTGTCAGCCCTGACCAAAATATACATAAGCAATGTAAGTTTCTGTTCATGAGATTTTACCACAGATCTAGAGCAATAAATTGATCCTTCAAAACAAAAGAAACATCTTGCTAGAAAAAGTGAACAAAATCTTAAGTATTTGAAGGAAAGTAAATATTAAGCTATTATCCAAAAGAAGAACACATAAGAGATAAAAGATGATTTCATAGATCATCAAATACATTTATTATGATTGATAGTAATAAGAAGAAAAAGATTTGGGGAAATACTTACCTCTTTGTTGCTGGTATGTAAATGAGAATAGAAGTGGAGATCTCTCTCTGGCAGTTGCAGCGATGACAGTGGAAAACCCTATATCCCAACTATTCTCTAAATTTTGACCTGAAACCTAGGTTAGGAGTATTATATATGGACTGATATGGTTATATAACAAGTGTATTCCAATCAAAACACGACGTCTTGATTTATAACCTAGTAACTTGCGCTTACTAAATAATATCAATAAATCTTATTATAAAAATGGATATTGAAACAAATGCTGAATCAAAACAGATTAGATAGATGGATGGATCTAGTAATGCCATTTTTCAAAGCATGTCAGATCATTCAAACCGATAAGTATAAGAGGCAACTTTACATTGCAGCTCATACAGGGACTGTGGATCACCAAATGCATAGTCTGCAGCAAACACCCAGGAAAAGTGTATGAAGTATTACTGAGTTACTCTCAGAATGAAATTTTAAGATAATTAAAACTCCTGCCGTGAACATTAGTGGAATGACTTAACCTTCATTCTCTTAAAAGGTAAAATAATATAAAAAGACAACTTCAACTTTTTCCTTCATTCATACAGATATATGAAGCACACTTCTATTCAACAAATACACTAGGCCCAGCTCACAAACCACCTATAAATTAACAATATCGGTTGAAATATTAAAAAAGCTCGTCCGT
>JAPKLW010001166.1:0-48770 GCA_026898455.1 Plectranthus barbatus | reverse complement strand
GAAATATTAAAAAAGCTCGTCCGTGAATCAATGCTGAATTAGTTAGTCCGAATAACGATGGTGCATAATTTGGAACAAAGTTGGCTTTCTTTACTGTTTAAAATAGACTTTCCAAACCATATAATGGGGTTCAACTGTATTTATTCCTGGAGATTAAACAGTATTGATTGAAATCTCAACAAATCTTGTAGGCGAATCAATACTAACACAACATTATAGAGATTAAAAAAAAAAAAAAACTAAACAAGCCAAACTCAAAAAATAACATAGGGATAAATGACATGATAAGCAAAGCAACATGTATTCAATGTTAAAAGACCTGAAAGACGTGGATTTTCATATATAGCTAAAAGAAAGCTGGTTTATATTTGACTAAACAAAAAAAAATGGATAATGTAAAACACGATCAGATGACACAAAAACATGAATTGTCAGCCCTGACCAAAATATACATAAGCAATGTAAGTTTCTGTTCCTGAGATTTTACTTCAGACCTAGAGCAATAAATTGATCCTTAAAAACAAAAGAAACATCTTGCTAGAAAAAGTGAACAAAATCTTCAGTATTTGGAGGAAAATAAACTCTATGCTTCTATCCAAAAGAAGAACACACAAGAGATAAAAGATGATTTCATAGATCATCAAATACATTTATTATGATTGATAGTAATAAGAAGAAAAAGATTTGGGGAAATACTTACCTCTTTGTTGCTGGTATGTAAATGAGAATAGAAGTGAAGTTCTCTCCCTGGCAGTTGCAACGATGACGGCGGAAAACCCTATATCCCAACTATTCTCAAAATTTTGACCTGAAACCTAGGTTAGGGGTATTATATATGGGCTGATATGGTTATATAACACGTGTTTTCCAATCAAAACACGACTTCTTGATTTATAACTTAGTAACTTGCGCTTACTAAATGATATCAATTAATTCATTATAAAAATGGATATTGAAACAAATGCTGAATGAAAATTGATCCTTCTTCAACATCAAAACAGATTAGAAAGATGGACGGATCAAGTAATGCCATTTTTGAAAGCATATCAGATCATTCAAACCTATAAGTAGAAGAGGCAACTTTACATTGCAGCTCATACAGGGACTGTGGATCACCAAATGCTTAGTCTGCAGCCAGCACCGAGGAAAGTGTATGAAGTATTACTGAGTTACTCTCAGAGAGAAAAAGAAGGGGGGCAGGGGTGGGTTCTAATCAAGACATTATAATTTTCTTAAGTACGGATATGAAAGACTGCATAAATAAAGTAAATGAAACTGGTACTAGTAGAGACTAAACCTAACAAAAATGGGACAAATGGCCAACATGGAAGAAGAATAATTAAGAAATTTGAGGCTTCATTCAAAGTCATTTGAGAGACTAATGTGATTATATACTTTGATGATGGATGTGCACTGATGCAGAAGTAACTATTAGAGTGAGAATGATTCGAGCATTAACATGTATACTGCATTGTAACTTTAAACCTTACCAGGTTTGGTTCTAATATAGCATCTTTTTACAACAAAAAATGAGATGAGCTCAAAAGATTTGGAAAAAATAATAAGGTGGCCAAGTATTATAAATGTAATCTTGAAACAAGTGAAGACTCCTAGATTGTTGGGATCATGACTAAAAGGTAGAAAAACATGGATCTAAGATTCTCAATCTCTCGTGACATAATTGTGTCAGTAGTTAACTGAATGCTTTATTCCAGTCATCTAACTTCGTGGATGCTCTCTCGTGACATAATTGTGTCAGTAGTTAACTGAATGCTTTATTCCAGTCATCTAACTTCATGGATGCAGCACTTTATATCATTACCGTGAAACAAAAGATAAGGAAGCTCTTAATATTAAAAAACAGTGGTGCAAGGTACAGAATGTCTACTCTTTCTACAATGTCAGGAGAAGACAATCTATAAGCATAATTATTTCATATATGAACTGCTGCAACATGAACCTACTTTTGCCACCACATAACCTATAGTTCATTACTCTAGCAACATTTTCTTCAAATTTCACCTGAAGAAGTAGGGATAGTACACGCAAATGTGCTTTAGGTGATTCCAGAGCTGTAAAGACTCAAAAACTGAAGCAGGATCAGAACTTCAAAAGATAAAAAGTGATGGCAAATGGGAGAATCTTACTCCTGCCCTCTAAGGAAGACCAAAAAAAAAAAAGACCTACAACTCCAATAATCCTATGAGATTCATTTTTTTTCTCTAGATCAACGAATTACGTTCACTGAAGGTAATAAGGTAATAGTCAATACAAATAGCCGTCTTTTCGGAAAATAGGGAAGCTTGTTCCTTTGAATTATCGCTTGTGAAGGGAACTGATAGAAACACCTCAGATCAAACAAACTTATCGAGCATGAACAAAAAAGTTGACCAAAACATAAGAAAAACGATGAATGGAAATAACACGCGTGATAATGAATAGCCCGACGATAATAGCACCCAATATTATAGAAGATAACACTCACACATACTTGAGGAGCTCGATGCATTAGCTTTACGCCTCACTGCCTGAGCCGGATCGGCATTCGTACAAGCTATCGACAATATTCGAAAATCCGCCACAGTTCCTTCGAATAACGATTTACGAAGCCGGACAACTCGCCATAAACCGTCTTCCGAGGGAACAGCAGCGATTTCAAAGACACAGTTTGAAGGGTAGCCGACGGTCGGTGTAGGAAGAAAGAAGAAGTGATGAAGATATACTGGGCGGCGACTATCGGGCCGGATCGTTAACTGTAATATTTAAAGGAATTACACAAATTTAATAATTAATGGTTTTTTTTAAGTATAAATAATATGAGTTGTGATAGTATGTTACCCACCTCTCAAATATATCATATATGAGGCTAAATCATAGTTTTTTATTTTTTAAATTATGTAGTTCATATTAAATTTTAAAATATTGACTTAGATTTTTTATTTATTATTTAATAATTCATTAAGGTTAATTTTGTTATTGTCTATGAATAAATTAATATTATTTATCCAAATCATCCAACTCTCACATCAAATTCATAATCTCTCTCCTCTCCCACTCTCTCTCTCTTTTTTCTCTCTCTTCTCTCATGCTTCCTCCTCCTACAAACTCCAAGCATAAATCTCTTTTCTTGTCATTACGTTGGTGAAAGTTGGTGAAATTTGTATAATTTTTTTTGGTGTGTCGGTGAAATTATGAGTTGCATTCTCTACTTGTTTTATTTTTACTGAAGTTAGTTGTTGCGCAGGTAAGAGACGACAGCAGCGCATTATCTTTAGCAGTGGCAATGGTTCGTTGCGTCGCAATCGTTGATTTTATCCATGGTGGTTCGTCGATAGTTTCACAGCAGTTTGTCGAATCAGTTATCTAGAGCAGTGTGCAGTTTTTTTATTTTTACAGTTACAGACATGGGTAATATAATACACAGGCGACACATAATGTACCACTCAAGCGACACATAATGTACCACTCAGACCACTTTTTATCTATATAATGCATTGTGTTATGTTTTTGTTGCAATCCATTTTTGCATCGTTGTTACATGCATGAATAATGTAATACACATGCGTCACATAATGTACCACTTAGATCTCGTATTACCTATTTTGTTGCGATCAATTTTTATTTTTGCACTGTTGTTACAGACATAATATAATACACATGCGATAAATAATGTATCACTCAGGCGACACATAATGTACTACTCCGACAATGTTTTATCTATTTAATGCACCGTGTTCTATTTTTTTGTCATGCAATTGCAGAGAAACAAACATGGATAATGTAATACACAGACTACATATAATGTACCACTCAAGCGACACATAATGTATCACTAAAGCCCCATTTTATCTATATAATGCAATGCGTTGTATTTTTGTTGCGATCCATTTTTGCACTGTTGTTACAGACATGAATAACATAATACACAAGCGACACGTAACGTATCACTTAGACACCTTTTTTATCTATAAAATGCATCCACAACAGTGAAATTAAGATTATTCCAAATTTTTTCTATGAACAACATCGAAATAAAATAAATATAATATGTCATTACATTAGTCTCTGTATTATGGTACATCATTTAGTTTTAGTCATTACATTATTTAGTTTTAATGCGATTATCTTATTCGAAATATATGTAATAGGGATTGCGTTTGAAAGATAATTAAATTATCTTTAATTTGATATATAACACGTGAAAAAATAATTTAAATTGAGTGAGTTATGATTATTTAAAGTTTTATAAGATTTATAGAGGAGAGAGAAAATGAGGATGTGTTATATGTTTCACATTAATTACAAAACTCTTGATATAAAAATTACTATTATACCCAGATAATGTAGTATGTTTCATTAGATAATGCACCGAATTTTTTAATTTTCAAATTAAATCAAGATCGCCCAAATTTGAATCTAATGACTGGATTTTGGCCTCATATAACATAGGGGAGATGGGTAACCATATAATGCATCCCTAAATGATATTTATTAATTATTAATTTTGAAATAAAATTAAATTGTAGAGTAGGCCGGCCCAACGTGTTCAATTTGACGAAAAGCCTCATCACATTATAAATAAAAAATGCTTTCAATGTTTATCGTGGGTATGTGTTAATGTGTCAACAATTAATATGACAATAAGTCATAAAGTAACGATAATAATTAAAGTTGACCCCGCTATCAATACAATATCACCATATCACGTAAGCACATTAACTTATGCCTACAGTGGGTAGGTGAACAAAACAACATTGTAAATATATGATGAGACTTACTCAGGTGCAAATAGTTTAGGCATTTTTATATGTGGAAATATTTTTAAATTCCCATTTTTATAATATACATCACAAAAATACTCACTTCTTATAACACGTATAAAAATACCCAAAATTACAAATTTTTACATGGGGAAGTGTTTTTTGCCAAATTTGATTCAATCATTGTTTAATCAATAATGATATGATTACTAAAAATAGATTTTGTAATTAAGATATTAGTTTCGGTTATAAAAAAATTGATAAATCATTTTATTATTTTCCGTCCGGGTCAATTTTGTCCTTATTCGGGTCAGACACGTAAAACATACCGAGACCGACCCAATTATAGGGGGATCAGACTTGGAACAGGCCGAAACCGACCCGGGTCAGACCCGATACCAACCTGGATCTAACCCAGGTCGGTATCGAGTCTGAACCAGTCGGTTTCATCCTTTTTTTCCCCTCTATGCATAATTTTTCCTACTCTTTTCACGCACTATGGTCCAATAAAGTCATTAATATTCTGACTTGAAAATTACATGACCATCGATTATTTACATGCATTATTGTCCTATGTGCATTATTTTCCAACTTTTTACATGCAATATTGGTCAAATGAGCTCATAAAGTATACTGACATGAATAATGCATGACAATTAAATTTTTTTGACTACATGATTGGATGCAAATTACTCGTACATTGAAATGCAGATGAGTGAATGTCACTTTACTTTATTGACAAGTCCAATAAATTCATTTAAATAATTGAGATTAGTTTGTATATAAATGAGGGTGCATCTGCAATAGACGAAGCATACACATTCACTATATATTCGTTCCTTCTACTCTCCATCTTTTACATATTCACTTTATTTTCTTTTTTCCCTCTTTTGAAAAATGGATAATTGGTGCACTATCTTTGTTCATTACAATAGGCAATTTGATGATTCATCCAACTACGTGGGTGGAGAGGAAAGGTTGGTTTACATCCCAATGACCAATCTTTCCATACAATATCTAAGAAGCAGCATCCAGTCGTTTCTTCTGAAAATATTCAACTTGAGTATAATCTGTATTATACAGCCCAGAGTCGCAGTGGAAGAAATGTAAGATCGTTGTTGGCGACGGATGTTGATCTGCAGCGGCTTTGCACTGTTTTTTCAGAGCCCAATGTTTATGTTGTTTTCAACAATGTAATCAACATTGGTGTTGGGAGTTCTCAGCAGGAGCCATCCCCGTACAGACCGTTCATATCTTCCTTTAGTCCACCACCGCATGCTACTTTCAGTCCATGTCCGGAGGACCTTCGAAGGTTCGATTCTTCTATGTTTTTTTTATCAACCTTACGAAGGTGGTGTAAGCGGGAGATCACATATTCCTGACTTAAATGAGGGTGGTGGTTTATTGGAGTCTGATGATGACGATGATGAGGAGGAGGCTGAAGACTCGTCTAAGTCAAAGGATGAGGATTTCAACAAATCATTAATGCATTGTACGGTGGCTGAATTTTCTGCATGAGTGCAATCTGTTGGTAGTATGAATGCTTTTGTTTCAAATTTTTTGTCGGCTCATCCTCTACCCGAAGGTCTGGAAGTCCATTTAAATAATTGGTTACTTCCAATTATTCCATTGGATACTTCTGATTCACCCGTCCAGCAAGATGTCGCAGCCATACTGGACCAGGACTGAGTTGACGGAGGGTGCCATATTTTGGAGCAGAGATGATCTGCTTGTTGTTGTTAGTCTCTGGCATATGGAGCAGAGACAAGAATTAAAAGTTGCCCAGTTTGATAGTACTCGTGTTGAGTACAAGTGCAAACGAGAAGAGAGTTGTTCATTGCTTATACATGCTACGTGCAAAGCTCACTGTGGGATTGTACGCAAGTTCAAACCTATTCATAGTTGTAGGATGAATCTTGCTGGAGTTGGAGCACGTAATGTTCGTTCAAAAGCTGTGGCTTCTTATTTTGCAAGAAAGATGCGTCGGCAAGGGTCACTTATCAAACCGCGTGAGATTATGGCCGAGTTGCAAAGAAGTTTTGGCATCCGAACGAGTTATGGTGTTGCGCTAAAATCTCGGAACACAGTCATTTCGATGTTGTATGGTGGTGTTGAAGATTCTTTCAAGATGTTG
Organism: Plectranthus barbatus; assembly: GCA_026898455.1. NCBI lineage: Eukaryota > Viridiplantae > Streptophyta > Magnoliopsida > Lamiales > Lamiaceae > Plectranthus > Plectranthus barbatus. The sequence continues at coordinate 41,876 of JAPKLW010001166.1, read as the reverse complement.
TCGAGGTACCTCGAGGTACTTGTTCAGTATAATGCAGGGACGATGACAGATCTTGATATTGCTCCGGATGGACGTTTTTGCCACTTGTTTGTGGCACTAGGTGTTTATCGAAGTGCCTTCGAGTCTTCCCCGAGACAGGTTATTGTTGTCGATGCTACCCATTTGAAGGGAAGAAACAAAGGAGTTTTATTTGTTGTAGTTACTGAAGATGGTAATGAACAGGTCTTCCCACTTGCCATTGGTGTCGGCCCGATAGAGAATGACGAGTCTTGGATTTGGTTTATGACTCGACTCCGGATGGCTTTTGGCTGCAACGATCAATTATTGATTGCCTCTGACTAGCACATTAGCATTTCGAATGCTATGAGCACAGTTTATCCAGGTACCGCACACGGACTTTATTTTTATCATTTACAGAATAAATTGACCAGCTTTCGTCCGAACATTGTCCCACTGTACCATCGTGTTGGGTACGCATATCGGTCGACTATATTTAAGCAGGCTATGGATCAGATGAAAGTTTCAAATCCGAAAACCTACGACAAGTTAATGGATGTCGGACCTTAAAAGTGGGCTAAATCAAAGTGTCCTGTCCGCCGGTACAGTTTCATGACCTCAAATGCGGCCGAGGTCTTCAATGCAAGATTGTTGGATGCTCGTAGTTTGTCAATTTGCTCGCTCATAGAAGCTTATAGAAGTATTGTCGAACAGTGGTTCGACCAGCGACATGCCAAAGCTGCTAATCAGACTGATCCGTTGACGGAGGAGGCTGTAGCGAAGATGGAACCTTTGGTGGGGAAATCACGCACATACAATGTGGTTTCCACATTGCAACATGCTTTCAAGGTCAATGACGGGACTCGGTCTTGGAATGTGGATCTACAATCTAATTTTTGTGACTGCTGTGAGTTTCAACTCGATCTCATGTCGTGCAGTCATGCAGCAGCAGCAATTCGGTACGACCGTTCATCATTATTTTGTTTTCAATTATAACCTCTAATAGTTTTAAATTTTGTTTTATAGGGCAAGTGGTGTTAATCTGTATGACTACATTTATCCCTACTACAAGACCGAGACTTGGCGTGAGATATATGTTGGGATTGTTAATCCTCTACCCCCTTAAGATGAATGAGATGTTTCATCAGAAGCAACATCAATAGTTGTTTTGCCTCCAATCATAACACGTCGAGCAGGTCGCCCCAGAAACAGTCGACGTCCATCGGTGCAGAGCATTCTCAATCTTCTACCAGCAGACATCGCACCCCTAAGCAGTGTAGTATTTGTAGATCAGATGGTCATACGAAACAAAGTTGTCCTGATAGGGTCCCGGACAATCAGTAAATTGTAATGTTTGGTTCTCAGTTGTATGCTTAGTTCAATACTATGTATAAGCTAAAAAGCCAACATTAAATAAAAATAGTTCTAGGCTCTTCTTAATTCTCAGCTCTCACCCTCCCTTTTCCCCCCTTTTCTTAACAATTCGTCGGTAAAAAGAGATATTTCATGATAAAAATATCTTATAATTCTATATTCCTATTACTAAAACTAATCAATTTTCTATTGAGGGAGCTGAAGTTTACCTTCGCCTCTAAGTAGATTCACCAACACAGTGAAGTGTGTATAGAGAGTAGATAAGAGAAAATAATTGTAAATCAATTATGATTACTTCAGTAATTTAAATCTCACGGTTTATCTTTACTAAAAAATTTAAAATTTATTTAAAATATATTAAATTTATTTTTATTATTATATATACACACAATAAAATAATTAATATAACTTATAAAAAAATATTTATATAATTATATATGAACCCTGCGCAACGCGCAGGCAGAAAACTAGTTTTAATTAATGTTTGTTTGCATGACAAATAAGTGAGATAGAATAATCATTAATTAAAATAGTTTACACCAATAAAAGTGCTCAATTAAAACAAAACAAATCTCTCAAACATTGGTAGCATACTCAAATATCCCTAATGCTATAAAGGTACGATAAAGGTAGGTGCCCGCATCGCTCTCAAGCCATGCTCGTGTCGGGCGTCGAAACAAGAGCATTTCAATATGTGCTAGCGTATAAGTTGCGCTTTGATTTGGAAGCGCCCTGTGGAAAAGTGATGTCCGTCGAATCTCTGGCGGGGCGGCAGGGCGAATAGTAAGCTGGAGAGTGTTCCTTTCCCAATAGCATATGGCTCTCAGATAATTCTTCAACTTATTTGTCATCTTCGCCAGTTTTTTGCCCGATCTGGTACGCTCTTGAAGACTACATTCGCCAAATAAGCATCATATATGTGTACCGTATGATTTCGAATACTGATTTTCACAGCAACCCAGTGAGTAAGCAGGAATACAGGTAACACAATCTACAAAAGAAAAACATTCATAAACAATTGTTAACTACTTATAGAAAATAATAATCTTTTTCATTAAATTGTAATATTATAGTACTTACCGTATCTGCAACATACCAATCTTTTGACGCCGAAGTTTCTTTGCCTTTACCAAAATCCAAGAGGTCATCTGGCTCCAGGCGGGGTGCCCCATCTCGACGATAATGATGCCTCATCAAAATCTTAATCAATATAGAACATCAGTATTATATACTTATTACTAAAGAATATATAAAATAATTTGTGGTTGAATACTTCACTTACAAAGAATCTTGGTAGAATAATCCGAATAGTCGTCTCTGCAGTCTTATATAACCTCCTCTGCAGTACTGGAATATACGCATCTATAATATCTTGGGTCACATCGTTGCTCATATCCTCCAAAAAGCTAAAATAAGTCTGCAGGAATTGCCACAATCCCCCCATTTGGACTCTGACCGCATTGACATCACCATCTCTCCACTCATTATAATTCAAATGCACATCTATCCAAATCCCCCATGGTCGTCCATCATTCGGCTGCATAAGAAAAATTGACAACATAAATAAGATAACTAAACAAATACATAAATGAAATTAAATAATAATACTTACCAGATCTGGAATATCATATGCTAGTAAGGATACAAAATCACTACGATCAGTCGTCCTCCTCGACTGGCGACTGGTCTCTCCAGGACCCCCTGGGTGCGAGGTAGCAACGTCATTATCAAAACTGTCTGATAAAACTAGTACTCGATGATCCCGATCACCAGAAACACTCTAACACTCATCATCAGGGATTACATGTCTCTTACTAAGACCAATATTCGTATCCCTCCTCTGCCCCTCCATCTCCTTCAGCCTCTGTCTGGTCTCACCGCCAGATACACTCATCATCCTCCTCTCCGCCTCCGCCTCCTCCTCCTCCCCGCTCCTACTGGTCTCAGCACCAGATACACTCATCCTCCTCCTCTCCGTCTCCTCCGGCCTCCTACTGGTCTCACCACCAGATACACTCGTCCTCCTCCTCTCCGTCTCCTCCAGCCTCCTACTAGTCTCACCACTAGATACACTTGTCCTTCTCCTCTCTGTCTCGTGCTCTGTCTCTGTATGAGCCCTACGACTCCAATCACAACTCCTATCACGACCAAGACCTCTCTGAAGGCCGCATCATCTACATTTGTGCAATGACGACATCTAGATGCACGGAATAAGTCTGTAACTAGGGGATCACCCTCTCTGTCAGTGCCTCATGAATAATGGTCCGGATACTATCCAATATATTCCCAGATGGACGATGTCTCCTAGTATCCCGGGAATCCCCACTGGAAGAAAATGCATGATGCCTCTGACGAGGGCGTCTACGTGACGGTTTAGAGGTCTCCGGCAGTGATCCTCCCAAATTTGGTGGATGTGATTCTCCCTCTGTCTCCCCACCAGCTCCTCTCCCAACCCGTCCTGCACCCTCTCCCGCACCCCGTCCCGCACCCCGTCCTGCACTCTGTACTTGATTCTTTGGCAGTCGGAATTGTAACCCAATCGGATTGTCCATCTCCGAAGAAGTAAAATACAACATTTCCTTCTCGGCAAGAAAAGCCTCCAATTAGAAGTCACTTCAAGCTGTGAATTAAAGAACTAACAATTAGAAAAATATTAAAGGATAATCTAGATAGCCAACAAATTACATACCTCATCTTGAATAAAGAATTGCCCCCAATCAATCGTATCCGGCCTTGTGAACTCTCATTTCACAAATCAAGGTAGTGCATTAGGCCTTCGCAGAATAGCGCTGGCACGACCCAACTTAGGAATGGCCTCATAAGCCCACACCTACAAAAAATAACATAAAACATTTCAATCTTGTAGGTGTAAGAATTAATTAACAAAATTAAATTATACCTGTAACGCCCAAATGAGTCCGCTTAAAGTAAAGCTCCCATCACTGATTCGATCTGCTCTGGTAGGGGCAAGGTCCAAATAGTAACATAAAAACTGAAAAGCATATGCCCCCCATGGAAATAAACCCCACCTACCCAAATCCTCAACCAGAACATATACATAACTCTCAATCTTTAGTTTTTCAGAAAGTCCTAAAACAAAATTCCACGCTGCTAATATATTAGTCACCCTCAAGTATAAACCCTGATTAGTGCGTTCTATTTTTTTATCCCTAAAAATCATCAATAAATCTCTAGCGCTAAGATTCTTACACCCACAAACTGTATGAAAAATCGAAGTGCTAGAAGGATCATGATCGGCACGGGGATCAAAAGCACTAGAACCAAAAACAAATTCTGTAACTAATGCAAATTCGGGCACTCCAAATTCTATAATTTGCCCCTTAATACAAAACCATAAAACATTAGGGGATTCACTAGTAATTTGAAAGCCTAATAGCTCTATTAATGGTTGCGATGCACTAGGACCATTATTTTTCCAAGTTAATAAGTTACCGAACGGCCCATTAATAAATTGATTAAGCAACCCTTGACCCCCTATTGAATATAATGCATCATTAATAGTATCTAAAGTGGTCACTTTAGTGTATAAGTTCACTTTAGTAATTAGACCATTAAAAGAGGGCCTAATCCACTGTGGCTGCACAAATCAAACAGAAAATGCAACAATTATGAAATATTCACCATATTTCTAAGGTATAAAAATTCGAAACATATTGAGAATATCAACAAATTCAAACACAAAATTCCACAATTGAAACAAATTCACAATTCCACAATTTCTATACATTAAATCGATGAAAATATGTAGTTGTAACATTGAATAATTTAACAAATTTAAACAATTTCCAATCGACCTAATTCATGACAAAACATGTAAATTATTCAAATTCAACATACACCATTCGATCCTATACATCCAAACATGTAACTTATTGAAATCTAACATACACCAATTCCATTCTATGCATCTAAACATTCGAACATAATTTATTCTAATTTTCTCAGCAATAAGCACCGAAACCAACCAAATTAAGAAAAATTGAAATGGGTGGGGGAGTCGGATTCAACTTACTTGTTGAATGTTTTCGTCCATCTCAAAATAACAAGTCAGAAATGCAGCGTCTACGTGGGTGGTTGGGTTTGACGATATTAAATGGGTATTTTGTGTTTCCTCTCTTTTTATATTCAATAAATTATGAACTTGTCATGTAGGACTCGAAAGTTGAATTCTCAAAATTTGAAAGGTTTTAAAAATTCCAACCCATTACTAGAAAGATTATAAAATCTTCATTCCAGAAGGTATGAGTGTAATCAAACTGAATTGAGCTAAGTAATGTCGTGCTCATGTTTAACTTGTTTGTATGAAATCGAGATTCAAGTTTTTTTAATCGAATATTTTGAAGTTTACGAATTTTATCGAGCCTAAACGAACTGTCTAAATTTAAAATATTCATTATTATTTAAAAATAAAATATTATTTATTCTAAAATTAATAATATATTAGTGCTCAAATTCAAATTTCTCTCATTACTAGAAAGATTTATCATTATTTACTTTAAATCATAAAAATATTACTTTTATAAAATTAATTATCTTATATTTCTAACTAATTTTAACTAACGAGCTTGCTCATGAGTCGAAAATTACAATGCTCAAGTTTAGTTCATTTAATAAACATGCTTCACTAAATGAGCTTTTATTGAGTCGAGACCCGAATAACTCACGAACGATTTCGTTCATTTACAGCTCTGCAAAACGTTAATATCGTGTCATAGATTAAAATCTTAAGAATCTTTTAAGCATTAGATTGAGAATTCATCTTTTGAATATTAAATTGATAATTAAATTATATTTCATCAAATATGACCAACTCCATTAATAATTAATAATTATATTATATGATGCTTCCAAATAATGGTAAATTGTAATTAGAAATATTTATAATATAATATTTCTACGAAAAATGAAGTTTAATATATACTATTTCCCGTAGTAGTCCTATTTACTTTAAGTACAATTATTAATATTTGTGAATGTAGTGAAATTAATATTTTATTATTAAATATAAAAAAATTTGTCATTTTATTGAAATAAGATAAATTTAGAGGACCAACAAAAGTGGAAAATGGAGTATTTTTTGTTGGTTTATTTCAAGAGAAATATTGTGGAGAGAGGGAGGGAGGGATGAGAGAGAGTGAGGCCATTTTAACTGAAAGTCTACTGTGCTGTTAAAACAAACGCAAAGAAAACTCAATATTCAATAGTAAAACACTCGCCACTTCAAAACCCTAGCAACTACAATCCGGCGGCGGCGCTCAACCATCGATGGAAGACGTCTGTGAGGGAAAAGACTTCTCATTCCCCACGCAGGAAGAAAATATCCTTTCATGGTGGGACGAGATCGACGCCTTCAAAGCCCAACTCGACCGAACCCAGCATTTTCCGGAGTACATCTTCTATGACGGTCCGCCGTTCGCCACCGGCCTCCCCCACTACGGTCACATTCTTGCCGGCACAATCAAGGATATTGTGACGCGTTACCAGTCGATGACGGGTCATCACGTCACCCGGAGATTTGGCTGGGATTGCCACGGGTTGCCCGTCGAGCATGAAATTGATCAGAAATTAGGGATTAAGACTAGAGAAGATGTGATCAAGATGGGGATCGCGAATTATAATGAAGAGTGTCGGGGGATTGTTCAGAGGTATGTGGGCGAGTGGGAGAAGACTGTGGTGAGAATGGGAAGGTGGATCGATTTTAGAAATGATTATAAAACTATGGATTTGAACTTCATGGAGACTGTGTGGTGGGTGTTTGCGCAATTGTTTCAGAAGGGTCTTGTTTACAGAGGATTCAAGGTATTAGCTGCTTCTATATTTGCGCGATAACGTATAATGTTTCTTTTTCGCTCTTATTGTGCATTTTAATTTCGATTTTCTTTATCTTGCATTATAGAATTATTGTAATTCGATGCGTATAACGTTGCTGTTTCTGAGTGGGGTTTTTTGTATGTTATTTGTGCAGGTCATGCCATATAGCACAGGCTGTAAAACACCGCTATCAAATTTTGAGGCCAATTCAAATTATAAGGAGGTTCCTGACCCTGAAATAATGGTGGCTTTTCCTGTGATTGATGATCCGGATAGTGCGTCATTTGTTGCTTGGACAACAACTCCATGGACGCTGCCTAGTAATCTTGCTCTTTGCGTCAACGCCAGTTTTGTTTATGTTAAGGTTCGGAATAAGTTCAATGGGAAAGTCTTTGTGGTTGCTCAATCTCGTTTGGCAGAGCTTCCTGTTGAAAAGGCAAAAAAGAGTGATGGAGCTGCTGGTGGTTCAGAAAAAGGAAAGCCCACATCGGGTGGAAAAACTAAGAATGTCGAAACATATGAAATTTTGGATAAGTTCACTGGGGCTTCCCTCGTGGGAAAGAAGTATGTGCCTTTATTTGATTATTTCAAGGACTACTCTGATGTGGCGTTTAAAGTTGTGTCAGATAACTATGTAACTGATGATAGTGGTACTGGAATTGTTCATTGTGCTCCTGCATTTGGTGAAGATGATTACCGTGTTTGTCTGGAACATGGCATAATTAACAAGGGGGAAAACCTGGTTGTAGCAGTTGACGATGATGGATGTTTCACTGATAGAGTTGTTGATTTTCGTGGCCGCTATGTCAAGGATGCAGACAAAGACATTATCCAGGCTGTGAAAGAGAAAGGCAGGCTCGTAAAGACTGGAAGCTTTATGCATAATTATCCTTTCTGTTGGAGATCTGATACTCCCCTCATCTACAGAGCCGTACCGAGCTGGTTTGTAGCTGTGGAAAAGATCAAAGATCAGTTGCTAGAGAATAACAAACAGACTTACTGGGTGCCAGACTTTGTGAAGGAAAAACGTTTTCATAACTGGCTTGAGAATGCTAGAGATTGGGCAGTCAGTCGAAGTAGGTTTTGGGGGACGCCCCTTCCTTTATGGATCAGTGAAGATGGTCAAGAAATAATTGTCATGGATTCCATTGAAAAACTGGAAAAGCTCTCTGGTGAGAAGGTAACCGACTTGCATCGTCATAAAATTGATCATATTACTATCCCTTCAAGTCGTGGCCCAGAATTTGGTGTTCTTCGCCGGGTGGAGGATGTGTTTGATTGCTGGTTCGAGAGTGGATCCATGCCTTACGCGTATATCCACTATCCTTTTGAGAATGTGGAACTATTTGAGAACAATTTCCCTGGACATTTCGTGGCTGAGGGCCTGGATCAAACGCGTGGATGGTTCTATACACTCATGGTTCTTTCAACTGCACTTTTTGGAAAGCCTGCCTTCAGAAATCTTATATGTAATGGGCTTGTGTTGGCTGAGGATGGGAAGAAGATGAGTAAGAGATTGAAAAATTACCCCCCACCATCTGAGGTGATAAATGAATATGGAGCTGATGCATTAAGGTTGTACATTATTAACTCACCTGTTGTTCGTGCTGAGCCCTTGCGGTTTAAGAAAGATGGTGTTTATGGTGTGGTGAAGGATGTTTTCTTGCCGTGGTATAATGCATATAGGTTCCTTGTGCAAAATGCTAAAAGAGTTGAAGTTGAGGGACTCCAACCATTTACACCAATTGATCCATCCATCCTTCAAAACTCCTCAAATGTCCTTGACCAATGGATTAATTCAGCTACTCAGAGTTTGGTCCATTTTGTGCGGCAAGAAATGGATGCTTACAGACTCTACACAGTGGTTCCTTATCTCTTGAAGTTCTTGGACAACTTGACTAATATATATGTTCGGTTTAATCGAAAGAGGCTGAAAGGTCGTACCGGAGAAGAAGATTGCAGGACTGCTCTTTCGACTCTCTATCATGTTCTTCTAACGGCTTGCAAGTCCATGGCTCCATTCACACCGTTCTTCACGGAGGTTCTTTATCAGAATCTGAGGAAGGTCAGCAAGGGTTCCGAGGAAAGCATTCACTATTGTAGTTTCCCTGCTGTAGAAGGAAAGAGAGGAGAACGTATCGAAGAAAGTGTGAACCGGATGATGACAATCATTGATCTTGCTCGCAATATCCGCGAGCGTCATAACAAGCCTCTTAAGACACCATTAAAGGAGATGGTCATCGTGCATCCTGATGCAGATTTCTTGGACGACATTGCCAATAAGCTGAGGGAATATGTGCTGGAGGAGCTCAATGTGAAGTCTTTGGTTCCATGCAACGATACTCTGAAGTTCGCCACCTTACGAGCGGAGCCCGATTTCAGTGTGCTGGGGAAAAGGCTCGGGAAATCAATGGGAGAGGTTGCGAAGGCAGTGAAGGCGATGTCAACAGAAGATATCTTGGCTTTTGAGAAAGCCGGAGAGATTACCATCAAAACACATGTTTTGAAGCTCAGCGATATCAAGATTACAAGGGAATTCAAGCCTCCTGGCAATGCTAAGGCTGAAGATATGGATGCTAAGGGAGATGGTGATGTCTTGGTTGTGTTGGACTTGCGTAGTGATGAGTCTCTGTATGAAGCCGGAGTTGCTCGTGAGATTGTGAATCGGATCCAGAAACTGCGCAAGAAGGCTGCACTGGAACCCACTGACCTGGTGGAAGTCTTCTTCAAATCATTGGACAAGGATGAAGCAATTTCTCAAGAAATCTTAGAATCACAGGAGCAATACATCAGAGAAGCACTCGGGTCACCATTGCTTCCACATCATTTGCTTCCTCCCCATGCAGTGGTCCTTGCTGAAGAGAGTTTCCATGGGATCTCAAACCTCTCCTTCACCATCACTCTAGCACGGCCATCTCTCGTGTTCAACACAGATGTCCTCGCAGCATTGTATGCTGGTAGTGCCAAGTTCGCGCAGGGATTGCAGAAGTACTTGCTGGCGAGAGACCACCATAATTTGAAGACGGAATTCCAGCAGGGAAAGGGCAAGATAAAGGTGAGCTGCATCGAAGATCTGCCTCCTGTAAGTGTGGTGTTGGGTGAACATGTGTTTTTGACTGTTGGTGATCATTTCTCAAGCAAGAAGGTGGTAAGGTGAGGCTGTGATTCATTTTGATTGGGCTGCATATCTCTGGTTTATTGTTGATTGTTTTGTGCCCTTATCTGGAACTACAAAGGGTTAGACTTGTTGCACCTAGTATTGTTTTTTCTTGCCATAAGAATCTTATACTAGATAGTTGGTTTTATTTTACTTGTACCTGTCAGTCAAGTTGTCATCCATAAGCAAGGAAATTGAGTCACTTTTGTTTCTTTTTGTCATTAACTTGGTGTTTTTCTCACTTTTCCTTTACTATAAACAAACAATATCCCAATTAAAGATGTTTTAATTTAGATGAAATCATCAGCCATTTTGCAACAAGGCAGGCACATATACACTTATGAAGGGATTGATCAACTAACAGTTCGAAGCCAAAGGTCCAAAGCCGGTTCCTCTTCCATTTTCTTTTCTTTATCAGGAAGATCTTGAGCTTATTATTCTCCTGGCATCATCTGCCGTTAATTCTTCATAAACCTGAAACATTGTTGAATGAAAGAGTGTTTAATGAAGGCACTTAATTTAAGTGCATTTGTTGGTAGCAAAACCTCAAAGAATAAAGAATTTGTTACACTTAATAGTTTCTTATAAACTTGTTGAAATGCCCTGCAGAATCTTTCTGCATCAGCTGCACCCACCTACGAAAAGAAATTCTAAGTTAATTAGAAACTCATGTTTTGAACATTAGTGGCAATGACTTACCTTCATTCATACTGATATATGAAGCACACTTCTATTCAACAAAATAGACTAGGCCTAGCTCACACACCGCCTATAAGTATTGGAATTACATGATGTGACATTAACAACTTTGCATTTGATTCAGAAGTGAAGTAATCAATGATGTGCTTAAAGAGACTCAAAGTTTGGAATTTACAGGGCAATTTATAAAATAAAATACATACCTTCTTCCCAGCAGACAACTTTAGTTTTCCCCAAAATGCTTCTGTTGCAAATCAACAAACATGATCCATCACTTCAATGACAGAAAAACTAAAAGAATATATAATGACAGGGTCAATATTGATAATGTCATTTGCAATTCACACACATGCAGGTCTACTACAGTGTTAATGCCTAGTCTACAGTCTATACTTAAATTTTAAAGGCATAATAATTTCTCAATGTTGTTAAGTCACGGATGGCTAGGTCATCAACTTGAAGGATCAATGATAAACTTGAAAATGCATTTTAAAAAAGAATAGAGAGCTGGCTAGGAATAGTTATATACCAATTTGTTGGAACATCATACCATTTTTATCGTCAGAACTCCATGCATCTTGCCATTCCTAGCATATACTAATGTTAGATATCAGTGGTGAAGCAAGCTTCACACCAAAATTATGCACTACCTCCAGACTTGGAGCGGACCTAGATGATTGCCTTGAAATAGAACCGGACAAGTCCAGAATCAATGCCAAAGATAATCAAGATTCATAAGCTGCTATCCACGGAATGAAGGAACATTACATAAAGCACAAACAAATATACAATTGAAAGTTCAAGAATGACAAAAAATCGACCGCTCAATAGAATAAAAAGACAAACGAGAAAATCTCAGTTTTTGAAAATAAATGATCAATGGAAGAATAGACCAAAATCAAACATTTTCAGCGGTAAGTAGTTGTACCAAGCCGCGCAAGAATCAGTGCCTAGGTAATCGTGTGTGTGTGGAGATAGAGGATCACATGATAATCGGGAGATCGGACGACGGGGAAGAGCTCGAGGAGCTGCCGGAATTCATTCTCGTCCATGGTGATGGAGATTCACCCAAATTTCAAATTTCCCCAATTTGCTCGCGAAATTACTATTCGGCGTCGTTTTGATATCCCGGGTATTTCTCTCGTTTTTCTCTCCTTCAATTTCATTTCACTACTAATTTAATTTCTCTTAAAATTGATTATTATATTACACATATGTTAATCAGTTTATATATATTAACATACATAATTTATCATTCATAATTTTATTTAATGTTAAATATCTAGCCCATCTAAAAATCTTGGCAATAAAATGAAAAAACCGAAACATTCAACCACAGTAACTCAAGCATCTATTTAAATATTCTTGATATCAGTATTATATTTATGAGATGGTTATTCGTTTACATGTCATGCATTTCTTATGCAGTAACCAGTTTGCAAAATCTTATAGTAGTAGTTTAATCATCTCTCTTTCTCCCTCATAAATGGTAGTAGCAAATAACACACCAATGAGTCTGGTCTGGTCTTAGAGGCATCTGCGGCTCAATGCAACGGCTGTCTTGGAACCCGACGGCCGGCCTAGCTGCTGGCTGATGTACTCTCCGGCTGCCAAGAGCTTGTCCATGTCCACATTGGTCTTCACACCAAGACCGTCCAGCATGTACACCACATCCTCAGTCGCCACATTTCCTGAAGCTCCCTTGGCGTACGGGCATCCTCCCAGACCCGAAACCGATGAATCCACCGTGCTAATTCCCATCTACCATTTCAACAACCATATATTTATATGTAAACACTAAACAAACCATGGATTGGAGAGAGAAATGCTACTCACTTGGAGGGATAACAGAATATTAGCTAGAGACTGTCCATAGGTGTCGTGGAAATGAACAGCTAGTTTCTCGACGGGGACAACAGCCATCACAGCCTCGAGCATAGGAGGGACACTACCTGTGGCAACATACCCTTTTAGATATCAGGAAACATGAAATTTCTCAGGCAATTTTCCTATGATAAATAATAAACTATTTGCGTCCAAGTTTATGGTGATGGCACATATCATATTCATATGACGAACTGTAAGAAATATTGAACTTAAACAAATAATAAGAGTTGTCAAAATCAACCTCATTAAAAAAATAAAAAAGTAAAACCATTGGGAATTTGTTACCCATACTTTATCGAGATTTGATGAACCTTTAAGTGTATATCTTCACCTTGTTAATAATATTCTGTACTTAACCCTAAATTAGGTGCAAACCCAGCATAACATCTCCGATAACCACTGAGTACAAATTTAAATATGTATACAGAAACAGGTACACAAGCTTTAAAGCAGACCAGCAGCACATACACATACAAATTTAAACATGTATATAGGTGCATGAGTAAATTGTATGAATAGAGGCATTTTGAAATATTCGTGCACTATACACACACACATACAAACACATCAACAATCACAAGAAGATATTTATATGTATACTTCAAAGAGTGCATGACAATTACAATACATTGAAAAAATGTATGTCCATGATGGTGACAAATTCTAAAAGGAGCATGATATCCAATTTTATACAACCACCCAATGAATAAATTTATTTTTGCTGTTGATAACTGTCCTTTTTAACCCCCACTGTGGTATACTATCACAAGTTGAATCAGGGGGGAAAAGATTATGCAAAAATATCCACACACACACACACACAAAAAAAAAAAAGGAAAAATGGTTTACCAGGTGTGGCTACTCCGATTGTATCTCCAAGAGAGATCTCAAAACAGCCCATATTGTGAAGTTCCTTTGCCACATATGCAACTTTTGATGGGGAGATGTGTCCTTCCACTGGACAACCAACAACACAAGAGACATACCTGTTTAAGGTTTACATGAAAATTGTCAACCGAACTCAACCTTTAGTGCTGAAGAATGATTCTCAAGTTGATGCAGCCAACTTGGTGCATAAGTTATCACATCAGAAGAATTCAAAAATGAATTTTCAGCATGTGACTTCTGCAGTTCTACTAGTTGTACAAAGAATTAACTTCTGGGAGTTGAGGTGTAGGGATAAGTGTGGGGACAACATATCATACCCGCGCACAGGAATTGAAAGCTTTTTAGCAGCAGAAGTTACATCACGATAGCGAGCCAAGCTCTCTTCAATACTGCAATTAATATTCGATTTTGAGAACGACTCAGAAGCTGATGCAAATACAGCCACTTCTTTTGCACCAGCAGCAACTGCAGCTTCAAAGCCCTATCATTTAAATGAATACAGTGTCAGAAGTTACATTCCATGATACAGGAATAGTTAAACAAAAACTTAATATAATAAATATCCACCTTAAGATTGGGAGTCAGTACAGGCAATCTAACACCTTCCAAATTCTTAATTGCATCCATCACATCCTTTGCATCTGCCAGCTAGTTAAGCAAACACAGGAAATTAAACAAATGATTGACCCAAATAAATCTACTCTGTGCCAGCTCATAGATGCTAACCAATGTCAAAATCTAGTGTTTACTGCCAAAAATTGTGAGATCATGAGAAAACCGGTGAGAATTACTTCAGGATGCTTAGTACCTGAGGTACCCACTTTGGAGAAACAAAACTTGTAGCTTCAACCACAGGAAGTCCAGAAGAAACTAATTTCTGGATCAATTTGATCTTGACGGATGTTGGGACAACAGACTTCTCATTCTGTAGCCCATCCCTGGGGCCAACTTCAACTATCTTCACATATTTCGGTAGGCCTTTTAAGAGCTACAATAAGACAAAGATTAGCTGCTCAAAATATATTGTATCAGATCAATGCAAAGATGGAAACAGAGAAGATACTGGAAGGACTTCACAGAATGCTGTACGCGAAAAATCGGGAAGGTAAGTTATCAAAAGAGCATCATATTAGTGTAAATATCCAGATCGAAAAGTCAAAACGTATAATTTCTTTGAGACCTTGGCAAAACTTTTAGCTGGATGGACTACCTTGTATTTTGGTTCTCCCATGTCATTGTCACAGCAGGATGGACACTGATACCTGGACAAGTAGTGCAACTCACTCGTGTTTCCACAGGTCAGAGAACTTCTTCCTAAACTCAAAGTCCTCGGCAATGAGTTCCTCATATGCCTTCTCCATGGAACATGCTCTTGTGAGTAGTTTTCAAAGTCTTCCCTGAAAATAAAAGCAGAGACATGTGCGGGCTAGTAAAAACCCTGAACTGGAAAGCAACTGTTACCAAAATCCATTAGCATTTTTTATTTTCGAATTCTGATCACTGTTGTAGTAAGGCAGGGTAACACAGGGCACAGGTTAATGCCTAAATGGAGGATTCATAACTTAGAAATTGTATGTGGAGCAAGAAGGCTTTTTGAGAGTAACTCAGGCAGCTTTGGGGAATTCATCTATTGTAAAAAGTGAATGGTAGTAGTTTTGAGTTATCGACAGGTGATCTTAATGCTTCTAATTTACCAATATTAGTATAACTGAATCCATAATCATTAATTTTGACAAGATAATGCAATATTTAAACAATATTAAAAGAGAGGAAAAACAAGTGGTAGAAAAGTATCTAGGAAAAGCCTCGGTAGGCTTAAAAATGAATTCAGAAAAAGTAATCACGTACAAGGGAGACAAAAAAGATAAAAGAAGTATGTAGAAGTGGAAAAGTAAACTTACTCGCAGCTATTAGATGAACTGCAACTTCTCCCTTCAATCCAGCAGTTTCCCATTCCCATATCTTCTGGGATAGGCCTGCATGCACTGGATGGGAATCCGTAAAGGCGGTCAATATTGCTCAAACTTGGTAGCTTGTCAAGACCAAGAGGCTCCTCCAAACTTGACATCGTTGAGCAAGTGATTGAAGCAGTAACTGAAGCCACAACAAGAAGGTAGCTTGCATTCAGAATATGTCAAGGTCCATTAGCTAGAAACAGTTAATTACTGATGCAAGAAGAATGAATAAAGACACAAGCTGGCAACAGTTGATTACTTGATTTGTGATGCAAGGAGATCCATATACACTCTGTTATACCCGTGTTTGAAAATTAATGAGTAGTAACTATCAGGATCATTATTTCAAATTCAATTGATTTCAAGATGAGCCATATGTGCATGTAATCAAGAAAGAACACTTGTATTTCTATTTTCGTTGGTCATTAGACCAGAGAATTATAAGCTGCACCGCATTCTAATATTAACCTGTAGACTGAACGTGTTTAAAAAGCTGAAATACTAAGAACATTCACCGCTTCTATACTGATGCACAAAATAATATAAAACTTCATTAAAAGAAATAAGTGAATTGAAGATTTTAAATTTATTTCTGTTTTTTTGAATCTCAGAACTTGTGTAAAACTTTTTTTTTGCCATAAAGGATGATGGAACCAAGTAGTTGATACTGCTTGATTTAAATGCAGTTCAAATCCCATGATGCATACTGCTAACAATAACATTAATTCATTAAATGAAATTTAATACAACATACGTAAAAAAAAAGGGGATAAACTCAGAAAGTTAAAAGGGGTGCTGAATCTGCAATTTTACATGCAACTGAATAATAAGTATTCAACATTGATCATCCCAAAATATGCCAGTTAACAAGAATAACAAATTTAGACAGATCGCAGGAATTAAAAAAAATAAAAAAATCGCAAGCACACAGAATGAAGCTGCAAGAACGTGTCACTTAAATGTACCACCATCCAAGCAATACAACAAAACTTTAAAGCAATTCTGAGGCTATTTCAGAAACGCAAGGCTACTAATTCCATCTAGGTCCAGGCATAAATGTTGCAACTTACATCTTCAAAAACAAACAGTAAGTTAAATAATGGCGAAGAAGCATTCTGAACTCTCATCTGAAGTCATGTGTAACAATACCATACAAAGAGGTAAACTCATCTATGTCGGTCACCCCTAACATTTAACAACGGAATACTCTAATCAAACTTAAGCAACTCCTCTCTTAAAAACAAAGTCTTTTACATTTCCATTTTTCTCCAGAAAATCTCAAGTACGAAACCAACAATCCAAGTAACAAGAACTTCAATTTCCCTTCCCCTTGGGCCGAGAGCATGAATATCCCCAGTTTTCTCAATAAGAAAACGAAAACAATTAAATCTTTCAACCAACAAGAAATCTTCCTCAACTCCAAAAATCACGGAACGTATAGGAACCAAAGCGTCAGTCTTCCTACATAACAAGGCAACGAACCAATAGGCAAGAAGAAATCAAATAGTTCGAGAAAATACCTAAAGCCAACAGAAACGGAATCAGAGGGTCTGAAATCGGAAAGAAATAATTAAGAAAAAGCCTGCAAAAAACCCACTTCCCCCTTTCCCAAATGACTACCCCAAAATCTCGAAATTCTTCCGACGCACGCAAGAAATGGGAGAAGTAGTGGTTGGTGCGTATGTGGACAGGATAGCTAACAAGGCACCGCACAAACGTGACGGGGAATTCTGTATAAGATACACCGCAAAACTACAACACTTATACAATTGGATTTGATGATTGCATCCTGCGCGTTGAGTTAGGTTACAATCGGGGGTTTCTAGGCACCGAGATTTTCAATTTTTGCTCTGATTGCGACTTCAATGCAATGGCCAGCACTACGATTCTAGGGTAGAGAGAGAAAGAAAGAAGTAATGGTGGGAAATGGTGGTAGGTAGTTTTCAGTTGAAAGTTGGTCTATTTTCCGACTTCTTTAATTTTTATTTTAAATAGATTTGCACGATCACAAGTTAAATATATAATGAGAAGGTCTCGGGTTAGGCAGGCCTAAACGGTTTAGGCGGGTTTTATCCTACCCAAATGGGTTCACCCATCCCAAATAGGGTATATTATATGGGTTTGGGCTTGGGTTAATGGATATTGGGTTCACCCATCCCAAATAGGGTATATTATATGGGTTTGGGCTTGGGTTAATGGATAAAACCCACCTAAATCTTGGGTTAATGAATAAAACCCGCCTAAACCGTTTAGGCCTGCCTAACGCAAATTTTTGTCATATATAATATCTTATTTGATAATATTAAGATATAATTAAAAAAATTATATATATTTTAGTAATTCTTTAATATATATTTAATTTTTATTTATAAATATTATATTATAATATAAACTATTTTCTATATTATATGTTAAATTATATATAAATTATATAAAATTTAATTTAAATATTATCACATAAATACATTATATTTATATTATTAAAAAATAGTAAATATAATTAATTTGTGAAATGTGATATTTTAATGAAAAAGTGAGAAATATAACTTTGTTATATTGTTTATAATATTTCAATGTCATAGTAGAATAAATAATAAAAATAAAAAATCAAATTATATTTTTGATAGAAAAGTTAATAAGTCACTAATCTCCTTTAATGTATTATAGTGATATAGATATAGATCAAGATTTACACATGTGCTATGCGCATATCAAATTTATAATGTCATATTTTATAATTTAAGATATAACTATCAAAATTATATGTCTTAACAATTTTAGCGATTCTTTTTAAATATATTTAATTATTATTTATCAATATTATATTATTATACGTAAAACTATATATGTATATATTAAAAATATAAATAAGTACGTCAAATACATAATCTATGAAATATGATTTAAATATTAGCCCATAAAAGATACTATATTTGTATTCTTTAAAATGTAGTAAATATAATAAATTTGAGATAATATTTTAAATAAAAATTGATAAATATAATTTTATTTTATTATAATTATTTATTATATATTTATATTATAATAAAATA
Organism: Plectranthus barbatus; assembly: GCA_026898455.1. Lineage (NCBI taxonomy): Eukaryota > Viridiplantae > Streptophyta > Magnoliopsida > Lamiales > Lamiaceae > Plectranthus > Plectranthus barbatus. Next base: position 23,034 of record JAPKLW010001166.1, on the reverse strand, counting down.
AAAATAAAAATATATCTGTTTAGCGAGAACATTGTTTTTTATTACTTTATTTTAATATATTTATAGGTTAGTACTCCCTCCGTCCCACTTCATTAGTCCCTCTTTCCTTTTTTGTCCGTCCCACCAATTAGTCCCATTTCCTTTTTTTGGCAAATAATTAAAGTAAATTAACATAATAAATTAAAATAATTTATTCCTTATCTAACCCAAAATGACTAAACTACCCCAAACCCTAAAACACATTACCCCTACCCTCCCCGCCGCACTCTCACCCTCACCCTCATTTCTCTCCAACTCATTTTCCTTCCCTCCCCCTCGCACCCTCACCCTCATTTCTCTCCAACCCATTTCTCCTTGTCGAAACCATCTTCCAACACATTCAGAGCCGTTGCCTCCTCTTCTGACTACGGCGACAGAGGCGGCTGCGGCGACGGAGGCGGCGGTGGCGGCACGATTTTCTTGAGCTCTTGCTGCAGGCCCTCCTCGCCGTTGCAGAGGCCTCTGCTGCCGAGGATTTCGAAGAGGTTGAATTTGGCGGTGGTTGTGTATTTGAGGTGGAGTTTGGGAGGTGGTTTCTGCGCAGGCGTTGATAGGACGTTTGTTTGGCTGAGAAAATGGGATTTGTGGAGAAGGGTTTGGAGATGGAAGGAAGCAGTCATGATTTTTTTTTCGCAGCCATCCCTTGTTTCTGACGATAGGCTAGTTGTCGTCGACGATGGACTTGTTGCCGCTGACGATGGGCTTGTTGCTTGCCGTCGACGAAGGATCTGTTGCTGCCGGAGGTGTAGAGAAATGTTGCAGCTTCTCTCAAAATTTTTACCCTTTTGGTAATTTGTAATACACTAATTGTTCATTTAATATATTATTAACTTATTAAAGCTGGTGAACATTGGTTCCTGTGCCCTTCCCATAGGGGACTAATGGGAAGGGACAGAGGGAGTATTAATTAAGCAATAATTAATTAAGAGTTAGTCTCCTGAGAGACGGTCTCAATATTTTTTTATTGTGAGACAGACCTTAATACATCATTTTAATAAGTTAAATACATCATTTCATTTTTAAAAAAAGTGATTCTAAATGCAGCCACAAAATTTCTCATTGCAGCCCCTTATTTTAAAATAATAAAATATTTTTTAATATTACTATTATACCCTTAAAGCAAAAAATTCTAATTAAACTTAAATGTGTGACAGTGATAGTTTTTTTAATATAGCCCATATTTTTTAACTTTAAAAAATTTATCAGCCACAGTTATAAAAGCTACTGCATCCTCCTTTGCCGTCAAGCACATTACCATTCCCCATTTTTATTTGAATGCAAAGCTCAGAATTAATACAATTATTTGATTAAATTATGAAAATTACAGGTACTCTTGCAAGCAAGTTGACGGGAAAATCAGATCCTAAGTTTTCTTATGGGTGGATTTGATCGATTAATCTCATAAGTTTTCCAACTAAAAAAAATCAAATAAATTGCAGATTTCCTTGTGTTGAATCTTTTCTAACCACCAAAACATATCTAATTTTGAAAATGGTTGATAAACAGGAATAAATTTAGTTCATTTTTTTGTTGTATAATTATTTTGATCTTTTGACTATATAAAACGTTATCTATGGATTCCTCCAAAAATTTCTCCCATTAATAATTTTTCTGCAACAATTTTAGTAATGATTTAGGAAAGCTGTGTAAAATCTTAATGATTTCAAATGAGTTGCTCTGCAACAATACCTCCAGTCGGTTATCAATTTAATATTGATGAATGAGATATTGGTGAAGGGGGCTATGTTATTAAAAATATATTTCTTTTTTGTTTGGTGTATTTTAAATTGGAAAAATAAGGGTAATATAGTAATATAAGATATTAATTTTATTTTATAAAAATAAAGGGGCTGTATGGAGAAAAATGGTGGCTGCGTTTAGAATTACCCTTTTAAAAATTACATTATTTGCAACAAAAAAATACATCATTTGCAATAAAGAAACACATTATTTCATTAAATTCGTTTCACAATAAAAATGATGAGACATCATTTGCAATAAAGAAACACATCATTTCATTAAATTCGTCTCACAATAAAAATGATGAGACCGTCTCATATGAGAAATTGCCATTAATTAAATAAAAATATATTTAAAAGATGAAAAATTGTAAAAACTTTTCCCACCTTTTTTTGGTAACTACTTCTCTCCTTTAGTATATACTAGATTTACACTATGCGCGAATCAAATTTATGATATTTATTGTATAAAATTAAAATATAATTAAAATGTTACATATTTTATCATTTTTAGCAATTTTTTTAGTATACCAAATTTGTAATCATAAATATTATATTTAGTATATTATAACACGATTATTTCTATATTATGTGTCAAATAAATTAAAAGGAAGTATATAAAACACAAAGCCTATATTATACATCCACCAATTATATATACAAATTTAATAAAATTAAATAAAATAAAGGAAATCAAATACAATGCATACAACATAGGATTCTAATTTATTAAATTATCCATGAAAATATATATTTGTATTATTTAAAAATATTTATATATAAAAACTAGTGAGACATAATATTTTGAAAAGAAAAAATGACATCTAATTTTGAATATTAATTTTTATTATATATTTATATTATAATAGATGAAATAATAAATACAATAAATTAAAAATATTGTTGATATGATATATTTTTTTGGAGGAAAAAAAAGTAAAATTACAATTCTATTGAACTATTTTATTTTTGTATATTAGTATGTCTTTTCTCAAATATATTAATCCTCTCATTACCATTCTCATAATAAAAGTTATAATTTTATTTTGGCTCTATTGGATAACATTAATTACTTTTAGTAAAACTGGTTTTTTAATAGAAATATATATATTAAATTTATACATTCAGATATTCTTGTATAAGCTCGAATCTATGATCACTTGATCATAAAAAAATACTTTCACTGTTACACATATAAAATACTTTCATTGCTACACTCTAAATAAAAGATGTAAAACAGAAATTTTACCCCTAGGTATCATATTTATTTTTTTAATGATGAAGAATGAAGAGATAATCAAATCTGAAAAGGTTAAAATCTCATTGAATGCCTCTCAAGAAACTACCTAAATATTATTATTTCCCTCGGGAAATTTAAAGATACATTGTGTCAAAGTTGTAGTTTTAAACGATAATAAAACCATAGACAATGCCAAAATCCATGGAATTATGAACTTCATTTCGAAATCTTGAGATTTAAAAAGTTTTTGTTAGAGAAAGAGAATAAGAATGGTCAGAAAATATATGCATGATTAATGAGACCTATATGCTGCAAAATTAGCCTAATAATAAATACCTAATTATATTAGGGGTAGGCAGGTCTCTATTCGTTAAGTCCATTTCAATTAGCCCCACTTTTACCGTAAATGAGCCAATAAATAGTTAAATAGGTAATATAGTATATAAAAATACATTTTCCAACACCCTAAAAATAATCCTAAAATCCCAACTCAATAATAATAATAAAAAGAATTATTAGGATAACGACTGCTTCTTGAGACTTGAAAATATACGTATAAACTTCGTTTTCTAAATTATAGGTTACAGAAAAATTGTAATAGAAATTAAATCTATATAGGTTTGGTGATTATTAATTAAACTAGAAAAGAACACGAAAAAATAAATGCATGGAAAATAGTAGAAGATGAAAAATAATAAAATATCTCGACAAAAAAAAATGTAGAGAAATAAATAAAATGGGTCCTAGAAATAAAAAAATAAAATACAAATAAATGGTGAAAATTGAAGGTGGCTGAACCGCCACCGCTCATAATGAGTCACATCCACCACCAGTCTGTCTACATGCTGGAGTTGGCTCAAATAATAACTCTCTCTCTCTCACCTCAAATTTTTTTATTTATTTTTTCCTGAGGCTACAAATGTTTCAAAAAAAAATAAAAATTGTTTATATTGAAGAAGTCAAAGGACTTGTCTCAACGTGCAATTTTGGATTTTTTTTTCTTTCTCTACGTCGACATCTTCTAGAGAAACCAGCTGAGTCTATATATTGATTAAGAAGCCATCAACATCCTCCGGGTGTAGTGACCAAAATATTTTTTGTCGGACTGTTGATTCAAATTTATCTAAAAATATTTAAGTGTGTGAGTTTTAAATTAATATATTATTATTAAAAATGAGAGAGAGATTTTAAAAATATATGTATATTGATTTTGGCATTTAAAAAGGGATTTGAATTTCTGAAAAATGATACAGAATCTCAAAAAAAAAAGGAAGAGAGATGGATCCTTGAAAATTCAACGCATTTTAGCTCTTGCGAAGAGCACTCCTGCCAACAACCCTACAAAAAGAATAAAGAAAAGAGACGAGCCATCAGAAGTCTAGTCTCGACTCGATTCGACTTGACTCGTTATGGATTAAACATAAAAACATACCAAAGAAAATGCTGGCAGAGTTCTCCAAACTAGTAGGGACTTTAAAGAGGAGGATTCCAGCTACAGAAAGAGGTATCTTGTTCAGTGACCCCACCAGGCTGCATAAAAAACCAACCAACAAGATCAACCAAAGACTAGGAGTGAGCAAAACCAAACCGTATTTTGGCCGGTTTCGGTTTGAGTTCGGTTTGAAAACCTTGAAATCGAGCCTTGTTTCGGTTCGGTTTGGTTTATGGGGTTTCGGGTTCGATTATAACTGAACCGACCGAACTCAATAAATATTTATTTTTTAATACTTTTTAATTATATTTCCGATTTTTTATTAGCAAATATTAACATATGAATGTTAATTTATGTTTTTTTTAATTATGATTTATATTTATTATATTTTAAAAAATTAAAAACATTATTTTAAATTAAAAAATAATAATGATAGAGGTTCGGTTAAGTTTGGGCAGTGCGGATTGATTTTTAACCGAACCAACTGTTTGCACACCCCTAACTAAGACAAGCAGTTTTGGTGCTGCAAGAAAATAAGGATGTAGGAATGAGTGGTTTAGCCTACCTGTAAGTAGTAGCCCCTGTTTGATGGAGAAACCACATGGAAGTGAAGCTGATGGCCATACCCAATACTCCACTAAAAGTTATCACCAACCAGAAGGTGGGCAGTCTCAATAATGGTCTGCATTTCCAATAAAAAAATCATCACCTGCTCGAGATTCATATAAAAAACCATAACTTATTACTCACGTTTGTGAAAGGTATTCAGCCTCGTTGAAAACAAAAATTAGCACAACTCCAAGGGGCAGTGAGAGGGTGTTGTTTAGCAACACCATGGTGAACTCGTTCAAGTCTCCAGATTTGGTGGCTTGCTTTGCAGTATCCATGACCCGCCGCAACGTCAGCTGCACCGCAATTCAAAAAAAGATATAGTATATGGATGCTAGATAGAACAGTTCATAGCTCGGGAGGAGTTTCCGTTGCTTACAGAGTATGATGCTGTCAGGAAGCAGTTGATGAATTGCCATGTATATCCAATGGCATGAAATGAGATATCTGTAATTCCTCCTGATATTGCAGAGATTATCTGCATGAATGAATGAGAAAACTTTAGAGCATGATCAAAAGAGTCATCAAATTCAGTTGTCATCAAGTATTGTAAATCTCCACAAGAAAAGAGAATAATAGATATGACTGGAAAGTATTTCTTGCTGCATGGCATACCATTAAAAAAAGAGATGCCCAGACTCTGTTGTCATGTTGCTTGTTGAACAGATACATTTCGCCGATAGCAGTCATCACATTGGTTACATTCTTCAGAACTGTGACCATGGCAACATTTATGTATCTTAGGCTGCAAGGAAGATAAGTCTATGTCAGAAGATTTTCTAGAAAACTTGGGAGAATTTGTATGAAGGAATAAAAAATGATGAACAACAGTGGCATTTGATATAACAAAGTGGATACAGAATCCAAATGGAGGTGTTTATGCATGAGAGAGCAAATACTGAAACACGAAAAATAAACATAAAACAAAATAAAATAAGGAAAATCAGTACCTAAACATACTTGTGACTAGCATCCCCACAAAAATGATATTGACTGGCAACCAGATCTTTATTAATCGCCATGTAAGCGGTTCAGTCGTAACTACTCCAAGGAGACTCAAGATAGAAACAATAACTACCGAGACAAGATTCTGCAAGTATTAATGAAATCTATTATTAGTCCAAGAAAAGATAATTTATTTTCAATTCAGTTGTGTCTGTGCATGGCAATTACGGTTAGAATCTATATATATGGTAGATAAATTGAGGGTCTTATGTAGTTGATAACCTGGTAGAGCATCAAAGATATTCCAGCATTAAAGTCGTAACTGGAGAGGACAAACTTATTAACCAGTATCATGCTGCAGGATGAGATGCAATATGCAAGGCCGGATAGCAAGGCCGGATTATGTACAGTAATCCCTTTTTTACTTCTTACAGTTCGCTTGATATCCTTTTCAAACCTACGGCTCTCCAGATCAATCTCATCATTAATACTAGGAGTCTTCATCCCAAATGATCTGACAATAAACAGCACAATTATAACTACTACTATCATGATAAACAATGAAAACAAGCGAAAAACATAAAAGAAAGTTGCATAGTAGTGCAGTGGAAACTTTAGCAAAGCCTACAAACGTATCTTAAGAAAGCAATTAAAAGCAGAAAAGGGTCTGAATGCTTCTAGTTATTTATTGATCCCAAATTTAAAATGAGCATTTAAAAGTATGAAACAAAACAAGGATTCCATTACATTCGCTTATACTCTCTTTCTGAATTTCTAACAATGGTTCTGTTTCTGTACGTAGGATGGGTAACAATAAACCAAAAGGCAATATGTGGCTTCTTGCTCAGTACCCTCTGAAATTCATATTGTGCTCATTAATATCTTAAAGTTTCATGATCCACAAAAAACCACGTTGACGACAGCCTTCATGATAAGTGTTAATCCAATCAATGAATCATCCATATTGATTTGCAATGGTAGGATAAACCTTACTACATTGGCAAAAACTTGCGTTAGGCACGCCTAAACGGTTTAGGCGGATTTTATTCATACCCCAATGGGTTCACTCATCCCAAATAGGGTTTATTAATCCCTAATTAGGGTATATTAAATGGATTTTGGTTGGGTTAATGGATAAAACCCGCCTAAACTGTTTAGGCGTGCCTAACCTGAGACCTTCCCTACTATATTAATTCATGTTACTTTGATCTTCTGAGATACTAGATTAACAGAAGGGTTCAAGTTTATCAACTCCATCTGCTTCAGATTACCAGCTCATAAAACTTGAGCATTTCTCATTATAAAGTTGTTGAAAGATAGACTCAGCGGAGTGATTTTAAAAGCCAATATTCTTATTTCAAACAGTGAAAACTCAGAAATAATATATTCAGTCTCTCTTTTATTAAGTATAGGAAAGAGTAACTGAAAATTGTATGCTTCAAAGGTAAGCACTCAGTGAAAGAACATTTTATCTTCTTCTAATAAAGATAATGCTGAAACAGCATCTGAAGTGTCTTCAAATAATTGAAAATGAAATCCGATGGAGTGTGCAGAGAAGAGAGGGGCAAGTAATAATCACAATACAAAAGCAACATGTCTGCATATGAAGGCTTTCATGATAATTCCAACTACTCTTGATTTGAATACTAACTCAATGTAAAGACTGGAGAATGAAGGCACATGTAACAAATTGCGAAATCAAAGCAACATTTTTTTTTTCATCTGAGAAAAGTATTCAAACAAAATATATAGGCTTAAGTTTCAACTGTCATCAACATAGTTCACAATTACATTTACAGGTCTTTAATGACTCACAGAATACACCCTTAAGAAGAGAATAACTACTACAAGTACAGAGCTATATGCTTGGTTAAACATTTGAATTCAATCGCTGTTAAATAATGATTTATTAAGTCCACTGAGAGAGAACAATAGAGCAAAAGTATAATATATAGTTTCCAAAAACTACATACGAGAAGTACTCCTTGAGGAAGTGCACGATAGTAGTTGCAAAAATATAACTGAAAGTCACCAAAATTAAAGTACTTGTTGTTGCTAGTAGGAAATGTACCGGTTGATTATTCTCTTCCCACAGGATGAGACACCTGATTTAGCAGCTCGTGCTGTTGAGGTTTAGGCTTATTTCACCACTCGAAGAATATTTTCCAATATCCACTTAGATTTCTCTCCAAACAACAATCAGGTGAATCCAGAAAAACACATTTTGATAATCCTCTACATGAAAGGAAAATAGATGGTACCATCATCAGAGAAAATTGTAAATAATAGCATCAGAAATTGACAGTAACTGCTGCCAACGAGAAAGATTTAAAACCAAATTAACAATTCTATATGATATTCGCACTAAAATTGGAAGGGCATAGAATATTTGGTAAGCAAATGAGGTTTGAATGATTTCTATAAAATCTGTGAGAAAGTTGTATGAAAATCTTGGATCAGAAATATCTTAAAAATCATCAACAAATTTTATACAGGTATAAGGAAAAATATTTTCAAGGAAAGACAAAAAATGTGAAGTATGCCCGTTACTAAACACAAGTCATAGTGGCCCTTATGCAGAAACAACCTAAATGGCAACCATTTGCCAAGGTAAAGCTGTTGCATACATCAACGAGCAGCATGATGCAAACCAAGATTCTACCCAAATGCAAACTATCATATATCATATACCCAAATCCACACAAAATTGTGTTTTCGGTGAACAATCGGAAAGCCCCAACCACTGCTTGGGAAAAGAAAAAGGCCCTCAAGATTAACATTTCCATATCATTCTGCAATTAGCAAATCCAATAACTCCAAAATGCCATTAAGAAAATACAAACAAATCATCAAAACATTAAAAAAAAAAAATGTATACGGCCAAAATGATCTTCAATCCAGGAACCAATAGCTACTCCCCTGTTCATTCAGCTCTACTAAAAAATCAACACATAAAAAAGAAAAGAAAGAAAACGATGACGCCAAACTGAAAAAGACTCGTTTTCACAAAGCCCAACCTACGATACACACGGAACACAGTTCAAACGCTTAATGAAAGAAAATTTGAAAAACAATAAAACAGAAAAGCTAGGATGCCCATCTCGATTCCAACCCTTTCAGGCAATCCCAAGTAAGAAAAAAACTATAATCCCATCTCACATCACGTAAAAAAAAAAACTGTCGCATTTAAATCATTTCGACATACTTGTAATCCTTTTCGCTGTGATTGAAAAATCAAATCTTCTTGTGCTGGGCCGCTACTTCATGCCAACAGTAACATGAGGACTCGAGTATAAATATGAGAGAAAGAGGGAGAAGTCAAAGATACAAACGAGTAGAAAAATAAAAAAAATCTCCAAGTTCATATATCATTAATATTAGCAAACCAAAAAAGTTCACTTTTTTGCTTCTAACTTGCGGAATCAAAAGCTGCTTTTCGGTGAAAAAAAAAAAACCCAGATGATTTAATTAAGGGACAAACAAATAAAAATCAAAGAAAACTGTTCATTTGCCGCTAAAGATTTAGGGATTTTGTTGATGGTGGTAATTTTTGCCAAAACGATGCTTTGTTGTCTTGCTACAATATTTAGTTTGAATGAACTTGTGCTTACTTAGATAATCAACAACAATAAATGCTAAAAGTTGATTAATTTGAGATGAGGCTTTACATAATGGTTACATCCCCAAATATGTTTAAATCATTGTAATCTATCATGTATATAGTTGTAGATTTCCTCTATAAATGTCATTAAAGGTTAAATCACTTGTGTATAATTGATTATCGAAATAGAAGCTCAAATAAGTTAGGTATGAAGTGATGTCATTTTCTAGAAGCTCTCCACCATACAATATGGAAGGTTAGCTTAAATAAATTAATGGAGTTGCATAGGATTTTAATATATTTATCATGTGCCAATACAAATTAATAAATGTCAATCATTCATTTCATACGACTCTCTCATTTAAAAGCAAACAAACAATTCTTGATGGAATAGAGTATTTTGCATAAAGTGTGTGATTGAGATTTGAGACCTCTCCATTCTTTATTTTGACTATGATAGCTTTCCCATTTGGCCTAACATTGGCACACTTCAATTATGCATTTATATTAAGAGTGATAACTTTTGACACAATATGATCACACGAGATGAATCCACATGATAACAATCAACACAAATACAACACAACCCGTTAAGCTCTAGACATAAATACAACACAATTCGCTAAGCTTTACGTACAAACATGATAACGACACAACACACATTGTCAATTCTACTCTCTGGGCAAAAAGATATTGATATGACACGAACTCTTTCAATAATAATAAGCACGAACACAACACGGCCAGATAAACTCAAACATCTCTAAAAACGGAAGTTTAGGAAGTAGTCACATCAGTGGGAGGAGGAATTTTGGGAGCTTTCCACTTTAACTACCAAGATTCAATACATTAAGTCAACTATGCACAATCAATTTGCAAAGCCACCAACTTTGGCTCCTCCAGTAGACTGGTTCTGGTCAATTTATGTGTCTGCAAAAACCATGTAAACCAAAACCAAGAACGAGACACAATCGACACACACACACGCGTAGATGGTGATGATAAGGTTTTAATAAGATAGGATTTACAACACCGGAATACTAAATTGCAAGACAGATATTTACCTTCAATGATTCTTCATGAAAAATCTGACCCAGAATCCACTAATTTACAACGGTATCTCTAAGGGTTAACTCAAGGGATGCCTACTTCTTCACCAAATGGTCTCTATTTCATAGCAATACTTCTCAAGAATTAATGAAGAAATTATAAGCTGGATTTGAGCTGCCCACAAAACTGCTCAAGGACGTTTTCTTGATTACAAGGCACCGGATCATCCAATATGCATGAAGAGTAGCCGATGTTTAGCCCTTTACCATATGCAGCTATTAGCAGAGCTTCTGCACGACCTGCAACATTCACCCAACAAAAAATAAAAAAAGAGCATTTAAAATGATATCAGGATTCCTAGGGAAACTCAACTCTAAGGTTAGTCTTTCTACAATAGATTAGATTAAAGGAGTATGTTTCCTTGCATTTAAGCAATTTGTGCTAGTTACATACAACTACCGAGTTCTTCCGATTGGGTTAACACCAATGCAGGTTCATGTGGAAATTGTAGCTTTAAAACAGAATTCTGGCGTATGACTGTAATGTCTAGCTTGGGGAGATCTGTAACTGAGTTACAATCAGGTTGTTAACATGCATATCATCCACTCTCATTGTTGATATAATCAGGCAACCACCTAACTAACCAGAAAAGGATTTGGTTTTCATTACAGCCCTTCTACCCATGGCTTCTCCCATATTCAATTAATTTCTACTATTATACAAAATAAGAACTCTAAAACAAATCAAATGCCATGAGATTGCACATCACTTAACTCCATATTAATAACTGAAGGACAAAAACTCTAATAATAGGACAAGTTTGAGTTGGTACACTAACCATGATCTTTCTTCCTCTTCAACAGGGATCTTGTGGAAGGAAATAGAGTGGTGGCAAGCTCTCTACTGTCATCCTGTCCAAAAAAACCAATCGATGATATAAAAATATATATATCATAGAACTCCAAAGAAATTGTTTGAAATTTGAGTGAAAGATAAATGTTCAAAACATAATCAGATGCAAATAGAAAAATCCAACTTGTTATCCTATGCAAAATAAACACCATATCGATCATGAAATATGCAAAAGATTGGATGGACCTTGCTAGAGCGACTCCCAGTAAGTTTAAATCCATTCTTCCACAATGATGATGGAACTGGAACAACAGAATACCCTGAGGCAACCAGGGCTCCTATCCACAGTCCATACCCAAATCCTCCACTCCACCATCCCTTAAGTCATAAAACAAAATACAAAAACCATTATGAAAACAACAGAATCTAACTCACAGTGATGTCAGGAAATACAAAATATATATAAGAGAGGCAATCAACTGCACTTTATTAAGCATCATCATAATTTGAATAAAAAGATTTAGCCTGTTTACATAACATATGAGTCTTGACTCATGTCGTACATTCAAAGTTGAATCTTACACAGGGGAACTCTGCAGCACACAAACCTAGCATATTTTTTAACTAAACTGGTTAAAATTAGAAGTGGGGCTTCATCAATAATCTACACACGTGTTTCAACTTGTTTAAGTTTGACTTTTGGAACTTGGGATAACTAAGCCTTCAATAGACCAAGCCTCTTATGACCAGGAGAATAATTAAAACACACACACACACAGTTCCTTTCAGGCAAAAATATAGCATCATGTAGAAAGGCTCTAACCTGCTTACCATCTTGGGGATATGGAATTGATTGCTCGATATAAACAGTAGTCCCTGAAGCGGAAGAGAAAACATAGATAGGGTGAGACAGGTGATAAGTTGAGATCAAAGTGGAAGACAGGTATTTCATCAGAATAATTTATCACATTTTCAGATGATATCACAGATTGAAATAAGATTGTAACTAGAGGAGGTAGTATACATTGTCTGCTCAGAGATACTAACTAAACTGATAATAGTAATGGTAGTAGAATTATAGCATAGGAGCACTATGCCCTCAATGCACTTTCGAGATATTTCAAGAGGTGCACTAGAGATGCATTGCCTTTCTTACCGAACAAGATGAAAGTTGAATTCATGATATTGAAGTAAATAAACTGAAACTTAGTTAGATGAAGATTAGGCAATGAAAACTTTTCTGGCAGTTGCAACGCCATATCAATTTTAAAGCTAAACACTTCATGCTAAATGTCACCAATTTAATGGAAAAGCTTATAAAGCACTTAAGCAGTATATTGTACCAATTGGAGCATCCACTTTTTGGAGCAATTGAATTATAGACTTCACATCTAGACGCTTCCGAACTTTCTTTCCAACCAGTACTTGCAAGTGCGGAGAATCATACACCTGCGAGATAGAAAAGCAAAGCTAATAGCATGAATACTCAATACAGCGAAATAAAGACCAACATTCATTTATGGTGCAAAGTGATATAAATATCAGAAAGGAAATTCATAAAAACAGAAAATTGAAGACGAACACCTCCTAGCATCAAAATAATAGCATATGAATATTCTCAAATATCTCAAACAATGTCCTCTAATATGTCAAGTCATGAATGTATAAACCTTCAAATATGTAAAATTCAAAACGCTGGCAACAGACACAAGATCAGGGATCAGTAAAGCAGTCCTGAAATCTGATATGCAGTGGGAAGTTCCCATGAGGGATATATTATATGTAACAGAAAAATGTTTCCATCAACTGTCGATAAGTTATTATACAAGATTCCCGTATGGCAGAGGTGTAGGGTATCTGTGTATGTAAAGTAACGAGGCTTAGCATCAAACCCAACTAGGATTATCAAAGGGCTAGACCGAAGATGCGCATATCCGAGGTAACCAGTCATCATACAAGTAACAACCAGTTAAACACTCTTCTAATTTGTAAATATCAAAACAAAAGCTTGGCACAAGAGGAGACACCCTACAACCGAAATGTCGGAAGCATGAGCTACCTATTCAGTATACAACACACAGATAATAGACATCATATATAACACCTGGGCGGAATTGTCGGGCTTCAAAACAGCCAACGCTCCGAATATATCCGGGTCGACTCCGATAACCCACTTCGAGCCTGCATTGTCCGGCCCGGAGTCCTCTCCTTCATTTTCGGACCTAGGGCAAGAGAGGGATTCCAACCAGTTCAATTTAAGCTGCTGGGCATCTAAAACTACCTTTTTAGCCCGGGCTCTGCTCCTTGTAGAGCCAATAGACCTCGGGCTTTTTGGTATTGAGGGTTCCGGGATTGTTAGAATTTCCGGTTCACACGTGGTGGTGGAGGCTACCGCGGAAGCGGGGGCAGAGCAGGTGGCGGCGAATAGCTTAAACGCGGCGGGAGTGAAGCGGAGGAGGAGGGGTTGAGCCGGCCGGAAGGCGATGGACGGGGACATAAATATTGGGGGTTTTGGAGGGAAGATGACTGCTGTTTCCATGAAAAATGGTAGGAAATGTTCAGAAACTTTGTCACTTTTCATTTATATTCAAGTTTCTCCTTTTTCTCTACTTTTTTTTTTTTTTTTCCCTTTTCAATTTTGTCAAGAAATGAAATAATTCTCGATAAAGTTCAAAACTTGATTCGATATGAACAAATTCAAATTCAGAAAGCTTAATGTAAACATTCAATATGAACTTACATAATCTTATTCAGTTGATTAGTCTAACAAAAAATTAATACAGGCACTGCAATCTTTTTCACAAATCAGAGCAATAATGGAACAAATTCACCATTCAAATTACATTAGCCAATGCTTCTTGTTCATAATCATCAAGATACAAATTTGAGGTTGAGCCCCACTGAAATGGAGGGTGGATTGGATGGATTTCTGAAGAATATCAACTTCCTACATACAACATATCTATCTGTAATCAGATGGGGTCAATATATAGACAATTACAACAGCTTATCAGTGATTGTTTTAATCAACCACAACCATTCCCATTGAAGTAGAAAAAATTGGCCCAGTTTTGGACTCTGCTAATCAGCAAAAAAAACCCCTCTTGTAGTTGTAGGTGTGTGTGAGGTCTATTCCAATACTTCAGCAGGCCAGATCTTCTTCCACTGGCCTATCTCTTCATCGCTGCACAGTTTCCTGATCCCACCATAAAATCCATCAGCCTCGTTTCCCTCTTCCCTGTGGTGCTTCCTATCAACAGTCGTCGTTCTCCATCGCGAACCACGACTGTACTGGTTGAACTCCAGCACCACAGTGTCTGCAGCACAACCACATCATTAAGAAAAGAAAAAAAAAGCATTTGCTCAAAATGAGCAACACGAAATTACTACCCCTGGTCTGGTATAGCACAAATAAAGAAGAAAGTTTGCCTTAAATTCAGAAAACATAGATGCAGTGTAAGAGTTTAGCTTCAATCTTGCATCATACTAGGTTCTAGATCATGTAAGAGTTTCCCCAAATAAAGAAGAAGATAAACTGCTTTTCCAGTGAATCAAGCGAAGCACGAAAGGGACACACTAACAGGCGAATCAAGCAGTCGAAAGAAAGTGTCATAGCTAGCAAATACATGCAGATGAATGCACTACCAGTTGTTAAGCAGTTTTATTTTCTCTCTAAAGCTCGCCGCCGAGTAAAAGTAAGTTTCTTGGCTAGCAATAGAAATGCCACTCATGGCACTGTTGGAGAGAAAATGACAGAACTTCCAGAAGGACTAATAGGGAGACCCACATGTCCAAGAAATGGGAGTCAAGGAAGGGCCTACTCATTCTAGATAGTGTTTCTTGATTATAAATGTGTGACCACATTCCTAAATCTCAATCCAAAGTGGTTAGGGTAAAAAAACTAACAATAACCAGCAACCACCTCCCTCGAGTTTGTCAGACTCTGATTGGGCGTTCCGTTGCTAACATGATATATGCATTATATGAAATGACAGCTTCTTTACAAAATTGTGGAAGACAAGGTAGCAACTCACCAGAATCATGGCATCGGCAGTAATTGGCATTCCCATCACATGATTCCAAGTGGCCTACAACACCATACCACCAACCTGTATATGTAGGCAAGATATCATTAACAGTGGAGTGTTCATTGGATCTGGTCATAGGAGGTTCAATCCAATGGAATTGCTATGAAGATATACAATAAGCCTACCATAATTGACACAAAAAAAAATAAAATAAAAAATCAAACAAGAACCAATATCTACCTCCATTTTCAGAATTGGTGTAATGGAAAGATGGACTGCAATCTCACAAAAAGATTTTATAATATTCCAAGGGTTGACAAGGTGTCTAGATGCCAAGAACATTAGAAGTCAGTTAAGGTATGTTTTAAGGGATAAGGATGGAACATTAATAGGAAGAAAATGTGATCTCTTTACAAGTATTGAGCTTGTGGATAAACCAGTTTTTCTGTTATGAAGTTTGTTAGAAAGATTATGGCCATTCCAGATCAATCTAATGCCCCATCTATTCCCCATCCTAAGAAAACAGCCACTAACAGCATTGGAGAAGAAACAAAAAAAAAAAGTTTGAATTTTATGCTGCTACAAACAAACATATAGGCCATAACAGCTCATATAGGAGAGGATATATGATACAACTAATAGCTAGTGTGAATTATATACCATATGGAAATTCTTTGTTTCTTCTCCATTGGATTTCAGCATGATCCCCAGGTCGCAACTCGTTTAAACAATCAGATACATAGAGATCGTGTGGAGAGGTATTGGCAGGGGCAGCTCTAAGCCTATCCCATGTCACACCACTTTCTGTTGGACTCGCTCTCCTTCCATGTGGCGGATATCTGCACAGCATCTAGACAAACTTTAACAATACGAAAAATATAACACAATACAAAAATAGTAGTATAGATAAGGACAAAGATTACACGGTAAGAAATCATCAAGATGCAAATATCTGGCTTAGACTCTACAAAATTTAACAACAGAATCCATAAGGTAGTTTAGTGTCAATTTTCTTATGTATCGGTCTCCTAATAATCTTTCAAGTCTGAAATCTAATCTAATATATGAAAACTTCATGCTTGGTTGGCAAACCTATTCCCAATTACCTGGCATTAAAAGTGTCGGTTCGCCGATCATAGCAAAGCTCAGCATCATAGCATGATAACATAAATCCAACATGGCCATTCTGCAAATCATGAGCAACAGACACTTCAGTAATACCAAAACACATTTCTCAACCAAAGGAATTCATTAAGCCCAACTAGAACTCATAACATCCATACCTCGCGGTTATAGACCTGAGCAGGGAACCAAAACTTGCCATACTCAAGGGCAAAATACCAAGCCATGGTTGAACCTGCTGGAGGAAAGTTGCTCTTCTTGCGACCACTGCTAAAACTGGATCGAATCAATACAAACGGCCACATCTGAGTTAGATAGCCAACTAGGTCATTCTGTTTGCCTTGACTTGAAAAGATGGGACCATCTCCTGAAGCATTGTGGCATTGCCATTCCTTATATGCAGCAGGGCCAACAATTTTAGACCATTTGTTTCTTATGTGCATTTCCCACAAGTGATCACTTGTGCACATATCTCTCAAAGAAGTGCAGACACTGGCCATCCTACAAAGCCCCTCCGGTGGGAGCTTTTCAAGAATGGTCTCTAATACAAGGTCAGGCAAATCCAACACAGACATCTCCGATGCCGTCTCGATGCTCTCAACCTTTGAACTAGAATTCTTCTTCTTAGGTGACATTCTTGAAGCTAAAAGCGAGGAAATCACATAAAAAATAGTGCTTCTAGTTGAATTGATCAATCGGGAAAATGATAGGCCCTTCCAAGACCAGAGAGACAACAGTCTCATCTCATGAGCCCATGGTGGGAGTGGATTGACCGAAAGAGAGTTGTAGAAGAAGATGAAAGAGAAGCAACAGGTGATCAAGAAGAACAACATTTGACAAAGAGGATCTAGACTCCAATCACACACAGACATATATATAGATATTATGAATAATATTAAAAGGGGGTGGTCAAGAAAACTTAAGACCACCAATAATGGGAACGCAATGAGCCAAGTTTAATAAATGTATTAGTAAAACCAAAAACAACTGTTCTTCACCCCCTCTGTTAAAAAAGAGGAAAAGGGATCAACAAACCCACATCAAGAAAACATTTTAAAACTGTCTCAGACGAAGCCCACCTAACCCAAACTGTGGGCCTCGTCCAAAAATCTTAGGAGATGATTATCTGCAACTGTATCAAGAATTTAATATCCAGATACCCTTAAAAAATCAAATCTTGGCTTAACCACGCCAATAGGATCTTAATAGTAAATGGAATCCGGAAAATAATTTGTAAATTACAGTTATCCGGGAAGCAGATCTACCACAAGATTCAGAGATGAAACTCGATAGAATGCTAATAAAGCATAACAATCCAACTATAACGAGATCAAAAACTGTAGCAAAATGCAGGCGCGAATCAATAAATAGAGATGGCTCTAGCTCAAAGAAGAAGATAAGGTAATGGAATCACCAACTGCACAGAATTTAATGAAGTAAATCTAGAAAAAAAACAGAAGATCAGAGAGACTTTCAAGGTATTTCAATATGGGTGAAAGAAGAAGACAAGCTTGGTTTTTGCTTTTTCCCTCTCCCTCCACCCACAGAAACCCTTCCCTCTCTCTCTCTAAATACCCGTTCTCTGTGGATTGAAGCTGTGAATGCAGAAAACAAGAAAACGGGCAGGTGCAAATTGCAGAAAGGAAATTAAAAAAAGGGAAGAAAAACTGAAATCTATAAATATATATATATATATATATATATAAATATAACCAATCTTATAGTTTGGTGCGAAACGATATGATGTCGTTGTTTAGCAGTTAAAATGGGCGCTTTGGAATCTGATCCTTGCGTAGATTTCGAGCAAATTCTCGGGCTGAAGAACGGCCCGCAGGCTCGCAACTAGTTGTTTGTGCAGAGTAAACATCGGGCCTCCACTCAAATTACAGATTTCAATAATAGAAGCGCCCGTGGACGACGATGCTTCATTCTACATTCCTTTTTTTTTGTTTTCCATGAATCATGATGCTTATTCTACTGTGCATCAACATATTTTTTTTATATTTTTAAATTACTGTGGAAAATCATTGAAAATCAATTGAAGTTTTATTGAAAACCAAAAACATTCCAAATGTATGATTTAACTAGCTAGTTTTACCAGAAATTAGTAATTTTAACCACCCAAATTTTACTATTTCTTAATATAATTATTATTTAATATTTACAACTATAATTAATTAATAATGTCTTGTTAGTTACCACGTGCGTGATTGATATTTATTATCGAATTTAGATTTCATCATTTCTTGAATCTTGATTGGCATATGCACTTAAATAAACCTATTGTTAGATCTTTTAATCTGACTACGTTATATTTCGCTTTCTTTTTATTGAAAAATAAGTTACAGTAATTACTTGTGAGAGTTAAACATTACATAATTTGAGAATGAAAAGTTGGGGAGAGTATGAGTCAAATTTGGGATTTCGAAAACAAAATAAAAATCGACTCGATATTAATCTAATTGAACTTGACTTGATATATTTCACTTGAAAATTCTTTGAGGGGACTCTGGTTGAACACTTTATAATAACTTTATGGTATTCATCTCTAAAAAACTTATTCTTAATTACTCTTTATAATTTCATCTCCCAATTTGTTCATGTTAGGTCCAAAACATTTCAGCTCGGTCATAAAACAGCCGAGGAAGGCCAGCTCATTACCAAGCAAGATCTAATAAAAGCTCGCAATTAGGGGTGTAAATGAACCAAACTGTTCGTGAGCTACTCGGATCTCGACTCGATAAAAGCTCGTTTGAGTTCGTTTAGTAAAGCTCATTTATTAAATGAACCAAACTTAAGCATCATAGTGTTCGACTCGTGAGCAAGCTCGTTAGCTAAAATAGTAAGAAATATAAAATAATTACTTTTATAAAAATAATATTTTCATGATTTAAGAGTAACAATAATGTTAAATCTTTCTAATAATGAAAAAAAAATTAGAATTTGAACATAAATATGATATTATTCTTGGAATAAATAACTTTTTTTTCAAAATAATAATGAAAATCTTAAATATATTCTAAATTTAGAAAGTTCATTTAGGCTCGATAAAAGCTCGATAAAGTTCGTGAACATCAAAGTATTCGATAAAAAAGCTCGAAGTTTGACTCGAAACTAAACGAGTCAAACTTGAGCACGACACTACTCGGCTTGACTCGGTTCGATTACATCCCTACTCTCAACGCATGAGGAGGTCCAAACCCAAGAGAAATCGAGCTTTTCTGCGAAAACCGTAGCCTCCCTAAGAACTTGGGGTCGACTAGGGGTGAGCATGAGTTAATTCGGCTTGGCTCACGAGTTATTCGGGATCGGTTTGAAAAAAACTCAAAATTGACTCGATAGTAATCGAGCCGAGCTCAAGTTATTCGAGTAGTTGTCGAGCTCGAGCTTTACGATACTCGATTCGACAGGCTCGCGAGCCTTATCAAGCTCAAGTCGAACTTGGATTCGAGTTAGACTCATGAGCCTTATGGAGCTTAATATAATTTTAATTTTTATTCCTAAATTTTTTTATTAAAAATTAAAATAAATTAAAACAATCGAGCTCGATCGAGCTGAGTCGAGCCGAGTCGAGCTCGAACTTGAAAATTTGAGCTCGATCGAGCCGAGCTTGAGCTCGCACTACAACAATAAGGTATTAGACAACGCGGAATTCGCGTTGTCTATAAAAGTGTAGTGTATTTAGAGATGGCCATTTGGAACCGGAATCGCCGGAACCGCACCTGAACCGGCCGAACCGGAACCGGAATCATTTTTCGACGGGCCGGTTCAGGTTCAAGGTTTTAACCGGAACCGGAATTGGTGGTTCCGAACCGTCGGAAAGAAATTAAATAGAAAAAGGGTTCCAAACCGGTGGGATAAATTTTTTAAAATCGACGAATCAGAGAGTGCCATATGTCGCTAAAAAAATAATAAAAAAAATAAAATATTCGTCGAACCGTCGGTTCCGAACCGGAACCGGAACCATTTTTTCAAGGGCCGGTTCCTGTTCCACCTTTCTGGAACCACCGGTCCGGAACCGGCCGTGGCCACCTCTAAGTGTATTTGAAGATTCTAATAGACAATGCGAAATTTTGTGTTGTCTATATACTTTAATTTTTTTATTTAAAAAATTATGTAAAATTGATAAAACAGTTATTCTCCATCATAAAAACGATAAAATAATTTATGAAATTTTAAATTATCGAAGTCCAAATAATTACAATATAAAATTACATCAAAATTATTTTCAAATTTACATACGGTACAAGATAATAATGTGTGAAATGAAAATCTCAACAATCCATTAAGTGGAACTTAAACAAAAAAGTTATGTAATTACTCCAAATCTAACAAGAGCCTTTAATGAACCTCAAAAGATCATGCATCATCAGTGATCCTATATAGAAAATATAAGACATTGAAAAAAAATAAAAGTAAAAACATATGGAAACTCCTAATAAGAATGTGTGTGTTAAATTAAATGTCTTATATCTCCATTGTTTACTTTTCCATAATTCCATGTAAAATGAATCTCCAATTGGCTAAGTAAAGTTATTGGCAAATTCTTATTAACTTTTGAATTGTCTGCAATTATAATTATAGGGGAGAAGAGAGATAATGCTTGACATTATGTATAATTTTAGGACATGTATGGAGAATACCTGCCATTTTCCCTTCATGAAAAGTTGGTGAACTTGTAGAACCTGC
Source organism: Plectranthus barbatus (assembly GCA_026898455.1). NCBI lineage: Eukaryota > Viridiplantae > Streptophyta > Magnoliopsida > Lamiales > Lamiaceae > Plectranthus > Plectranthus barbatus. The sequence continues at coordinate 1,688 of JAPKLW010001166.1, read as the reverse complement.
TTCTCTTCAGCTTTTTAGTTCTGATTTTTACTACACAAACTTAATAAACCTCCTCTTAGTAGGATCAAAGAATTATACAAAAAAATGCAGACATGTTAGACGTGATTTCTAACCATAGATAATAAATCTATCTATCTATATATATCTAAAAGCAGTACCTTTACAAACTATTTTTTTCCGCTCATTCAAAATTCTTAAAATAAGTTTATAATAATTAAAGAAAGGAATTGACGTGATGAAATAAAAGTTCCAAAATTTACTATATAATAAATGATGAAATAAATAAAATTTAACAATACAAATTAAATGATTGAAACAATATGGTAATAAACGGAGACGATGAAAGAAATGATTATAAAGCGTAGAATGCGCGAATAAATTAATAAGGAGATTGGTAAAAGTTAAATATTTTTATAATTAAAATTAATTAATTCTTATAAGAAAATAATTTTATCCGTGAAACAATATATTAACCAAACTTGATTGACGTTAACAAAACTAATTATATAATTAAGATTAGGGATATCAATTGGGCTAACCCTATCGGGCTGCGAGCTATTCGGTTCGGGTTGAATCGGGTTGAATTTTTTTGGGCTAAAAATTCTTGAACCTAACCCTAACCTATCGGTTTTCGGGCTGACCCGTCGGGTTGGCAAGATTTACGAGTTTATTTTTGTAAAGATTTTCTTAAAATATTTTAACAACCCCTAAAAAAAATAAAAAATAAAATGATAAACCAACATAAATAAAGACATCAAACAACAATATCTTTGCAAAAAAAATAGTGATAAGTGGATAAAAGGTTGTCCAATCATAGTTTGAAAGAAAAAATATCAATCCATATATACCAAAAAATTTAAGTAATAAAAGTACATTCATCAACATATAAAATAATAAAATGGGGATTATAAAATTAAATGTAACTTCCACTTGGGTGAACATAACTATGAGAGGCTAAAGGTGTTTGAAAGAAAGACGTGAGTAGGTACGCTAATTAGGAGAGTGACAAGTGAAAGACAGTGAAAGAGGAAAAAATGAGGGATTTTTTGATTTGAGGGAAACGGACTACGTCACAGGAAGAGATAATTAAGATTTTGTGTGACGGAAAATTAGGTCTAGGGAATTAGTTGTATAATTTATGGGTAGAGTAGGATATAATTAATATTTGAAATAATGAATAATAAAATATTATATATATATATATATATATATATATATATAGAGAGAGAGAGAGAGTTGTAATCATATGTGAACCACCTTCCAGATGTGAAATAAGACTTGATCTTGACCATTAATTTTTTAATTTGGATGGTTGTGATTAATCCACATGATTTATTTTTTAATTTCTTATTTCATAATTTAAATGAATCAAAGGGTATTATAGTAAGAAAAATTTGGCAGTTTAATAATATCATAACTGATTCCTAATATATCTCGTTCATGATTTTATTCCATCCTTCTTCTTCTCAAATTTATCATACGTGTTTTTATTCCATTCCTTCTTCTTCTCAAGAGAAGTGGATATGGTATGTGAGTGTAATTCTTCAGGTAATTGTATTTCATTATCATTTTCTCATGTGATGTTATTTATCTTTTTTTTTTGTTTATAGCAATTGCTAAGCGCACCCATATTGTGCACACCTTCTTCTTCTTCACGTACATCCGTTCAAAATTGTGGAAGGTCAGTA